>JARDXD010000386.1:0-77367 GCA_029218145.1 Aphanocladium album
CCCCAACCCACGGAGATTAGACTCCTCTTCTAGAAATGGCGCTGCCACATCAATGCGCACCTCGGACGCGCATATGTATTCTTAGCATCAATCCATTACCGTTTCTACTCTATACTTGCTGTGAAATATTGCCATTGCCATTCTTCATGCGCTCCGTGGCTGATACTCTGAGGAGAACCTAATGCCAGCTCATCGCGCTGATGGCACGGCTGCAGTGTCAAATCCAGTTTTACAACATCATTCTACTTATCTCAAAGTACCGTCATCCTGCGGCAATGGGTTTCGATTTCTCTGAGAAACCCTGCGAGAATCTCCTGAACCATCCCCCGCGCCTGGGCCAGGGACCCATGGACGTCCTCCTGCCCAGCTACCCAATTATCCCATTTGGGCACCGCATCGCGATCCATGCTCTGTTCGATGGCGGGGAATCTGCTCTGAACATGGATTCTCCTGCCAGATCTCACTCCGCCAGGGCCGCTGTCTGCTCCGTTTGTAGTAGTTGTGGGAGTAGTATGCTTGTCCAAACGGAGCTGGCCGTGTTGATTGTCCTGTAGCGCTGATTCGCACTGGGCCAGCAAGAACTTCGTTGGAATGCGTGACGTACGACGTGCAAAGTTCCTCGCCTTCGTGAATAATCGTGATTCGCTGTCCAATCGTGAGCCTCCGCCGAGAATGCTACCGCGCTGCCCACAATCAAATGATGGCACATGTGTACCACCAGTCACAACGCCAGGCCATGCCAGGAATAACGGAGGAGTTTCAGAGCTCCGTAGCAGAACAAATGTGTGTCGACAAGAATCCATGAGTATAGGTTATCTTGTTTAGCAGTGCCAAACAATCCCTCTTTGAAATGCTGGGCTAGCAGCTACCTGTACTCCAGTATGTGTTGCACTGGCTGGCAGCCTTACTTCGACTTATGATGTATCTTTTGATTATATGCTTAAATATGCAATAAGATATACAAGAGCAATTCTGCAGCGCCCACTTCGCGCTAGTTTGCTGTAAAACAACGGCTTCCCAATCAAAAACTCCACAATGCTTAATATACAGGAGCAATCCAGCGCTCACAAACTACTCTATGATGCTCTGCCGATACTGGCTTCTTCTAGGCGATCGCCTCAGCGCCGCTGTTTCGTCTTCATCGTCATCCCGTGGCACGATGATACTCTCTTCGCGCTCCAGAATGGAGTGCGCTGAACCAGCCAGCTGCGACTCGGTGATCCAGCCAGCCTCGACGCCGAACCCGACGACGTCTGCAGCGCAGCTAAAGCAGGGCACTTCATCGCTGGCCTCTGGATTTAAATACTTCCACAGCTCCTCTGTTGTGCAACGGAAATTTTGCAGCTCCTTCTTCTCTCCTCTAAAGTTGCCGACGAGGTACGAGTACAGGTACGCTAGCCACAGCACGTTCGTGTACGGGGCAAAGACGTCCCACGAGAGTGGTCCATCAATGCCCTTTGCGTACGGCGTCGTGTGCTCCTCGGGTGGTAAGCAAAGTCGATCGGCACGCAGTAAGAATGATCTCATCTGCCGGTACACCTTACACTGAGGAGCATGTGTACTGGTAAAAAAGCTGAGGTCTTTCTCTAGATCATTTGAGACTGGGTCTGCGTAGTCAATGGACAGATCCTCTGCTCTCGAAAGTCCGTAGTCCAAAATTGTGATATCCAAGCCAGAGTAGCCGTAAAATCGACCTCGAGAGTTGGAGGGACGTGTGCGCGGTTCGTTCACTTTTCTAATACACAAATTGCTTTCATGAAGATCGCGATGCTACCATTGTGTTAGCACCACTTGTTCTGCAACGGGCATGTTGTCAGAGAATCACAAACCTCAAACATGGCCAAGTCTTCAGCTCTTGCAAGTGCCACGGCTACCAGGAAGAAGATGTCCCATAATTGGCTCTCCGTAGTCAGCTTCCAGTCCTCCAGCGCAATCCCCGCATCGCCCAGTTCCACCACCAGAAATCGTGTGTCGTCCAAGTAGCGACTCGGGGATGGGTAGAACTGTGCGCGACCTGGATCCTGCCTCTTCATGCGCCTTTGAAACACTTGATGCGTCTCCAGAAGCTGCCTCGTCGTCTTGCCCTGCACCACGTAGCGCTCCTTGTACACGACAAACCCTGGAATATCGGCGAGCCATTCTGATATCTGCAGCTCGCCGTTGATGTCCTCCTCTGCGTGGGGCTCCTCGTCGACGAGCTTGGCGCGTTCCTGCGCCTTTGTTTTCGCCTTGATGGGGGAGTGCAGGCGGATGACTTTGATGATGCTGGTCCCTCGGTCGTTGGTGACACGGTAGACCTCCGCGTAGGACGCCTCGGCGATCTTTTCTATGCGGTCACCGTGCGGACACACATCCTCCCAGGACAGAATTCGTAGCGTCGTTTCAGCGTAACTGTCTTCTTCAGATTCCAGCTCTTCTTCCGAATCCACAGCATCCTCTGCTTCACTCGTTGCTGGAGTTGATTCTTCCGATTCATCTGAGACGGATGGCTCCTCCTGCGTCGCCTGTTTCGATGGCTTCCCGACAACTTTCTGTACTTCTTCTATGTCGCTACTCTCTTCCCGAATTTGTATTTCAGAAAGTTGCTCAGTCAAGTCCTTCACGGTCACTGGCTCCAGGTCTTTTGATTTCGCGGCTGCTCGTCTGGTGGGCGGTTTCCGCATTGGGCTCTGAGGCAGCTCAGCAAAGAGTCGCTCAGCTTTAGAAGCTTTCGCCTGTTTGCCGTATGTGGCCTTTCGCGGCATCTTGCAGTGTTGGTGCGTTTATTCGATGAAGGCATTGAAGCTGGTTCCTATTCGCGCTGAGGCCTAGAGACAGTGGGATGTTGGCGGGGCAACGGCGGCGATGACTGGAGCGGCGCGTTCGCGCAGGCAAGCGCACCCAATTGAGCTTTATCGTTCAGCTATTTACGGGCGCATGTTATTCCTTTGATCAGCCTTTTCTATAGCCTAAGCCAATCGCGTTTTATTTTTACATTCATTGGCCGCTGGGCTGTGATGATGTTTTGTTGAAGCGTAACAACCTCTCAATGCGAATGCTGTTCTTCGCCACACAGCCCTCATATATTGCTCACGGACCCTATACCCTGCATTGGGTAGATATAAAATGACTTTGGGCATCTATGAAAGATGATAATCTGCAAAGACCGATTCGCCCCTGTGTCTGCAATCATCAAACTCATTGGTAATTTCTCACACGGTCCACATGCAATTTTTTTTTCTTATTCCCCTATTGGTACAGGGTATCAGCAGTTCCATACCCGCGCTCAATTTCTGTAGGCACGTAGCAGCCAGGCAGGGACATAGAAATTAGGGGTTAATGCCAATCGAACATCCTTTACGCAGAAAAAGTGCAGAAACCTTAATATCATCAAGAATTGGGTTTATGTTGTGGCGGAAACATCCGCGCGAGTCAAGACATGAGACGAGACTGTTGGCTTCAAGAACGACGGAGTTTACCCCGAGCGAAAAAGAAAACAGAAATATTACTAGAGACTGGAGACTGCCAGTGTAGGATAGCGCTGAAAGGTCGAGGACAGGCTGCTGGGGAATACCACTAAACCACTAAACTATCCATCAAAGAGGCTTTGCGGCTGGTCCGCTAACGTGATCGGAAAGACCCTGCGTGCCCCGCGTTTTTTTTATTGGTGCGCCACAGGTGATGTGATTTTCCTGTTCGCCTGGATGTCTGTTGTTCAGGCCGCTGTCTCGCAAAAAGTCTTTGCCAAGACATGCGAGACGAGTTGCCACCAACAGACTTCAACGGATTGCATCTCAAAACGTCAACGGTCTGATACCCTCAGTGCCACTGCGTCGGTCAAATACACTTGCAATTCTAAAATCAAGGCGCAGCAGGCAAGTCTTACGTGCGCCATTGTTCCAAGAAAATCACTATCCACTTGACGTCAGACTGCTTTGGATGGTTGCTCCTAGTGCAACTCCCGTCGCCGGCCACACGCGTGCTTCCCTAATTCTGACTCGCTCATTGGAACGGATCCGGACTCCACGCAGAAACGGTCTCGACTTCCAGGGACCATGCAGCTAAAGCGCTGGGCGACGAGTTCTCGCCGGGAATACGGGCACCGTGCTGGCATAGAAATGGATCTTCATCAGTCTCCCGTGCATCTAGAGTATCATCAGAACCCACCGAGTCCTTGCTCGGCAACCCTCGAGTCCACCAAATTTCTCCCTGACCCGACACTGCTCAAGGTTGCAAGACGTACCCGAAGAGGTTTTGGCCGCCGTGGTCCGCGGTCGTGTTCATGTTGTAATGGCCTGCGAACCCCACCTGCCACCACGAATCGTCCTCGAAAATTTGTGGACTGTAACAAGGCCCTTGGCTCGCCATGCGCCGGGGCCGGCCTGTGAGCTCGTGTGGAGGGGCGGCCGAGTATTTAGTAATAACTGTAGGATGCATCCGCCACTTTTTTCTGTTCGATTGTTTTTGCTGGGTGATTTCTACGAATTTTTTCATATACATATCCTCACTCAATTTCCCAGGCTCGCTGTTGGTTTCTGTCTTTCTACACCCCTGCTGCCGTTGCTGCAATGGAAGACTCTGGCGCATCGACCACGCCTGAGGATCCGGACCCCGGTTCCGAGAGCAGGCCCAAGTATGAGGACTTTGCTCACCATCAACCCGTGTACAGCGACTGGCCGTCTGGATCAACTGCGCCGCCAGAGACAACAACGTCTCAGAATGTCGAAGACTGGCCTAGACCGACCACAGCTCCGGCTGCTGACTTCCAGGTCACCACACCTACCGAAACTTCCTCTCCCCATGGCGTCGCCGCCGCGGTGAAGAAGGAAAAGGGTCGCGTGCGGTTCAACAGCACCGCCGGTGCCTACCTTCGACCGAATGTAACTCCCAGCGTGCCGCAGACTGGACCTGAGCGACGCAACGCCCCGGTGCCGCCGCGTCCCTCTGCGCTGCGCAACCACTCCTCCGGCTCAATTCCGACGACCGACTACTTTGCGAGGGAAGCTGCCGCCGCTACCGCAGCCAGCATACTCGGAGGCACGGAAGATTTTGTCGAGCACTCGTCCGAGAAACAAAGCTCGGCTGCAGCCGCTCAGGAGCGGGCCAAAAAGGTGGCCGACAAGCTGCAGCGAGGCTCACCGACGCACTCGCGCAATTCCATCGAGTCGGTGCCAGCGACCGTCGACGGTGACGTGGTGCCATTCCCGAGCGACGGCAGCATTCCTCTGCAGGACATGGGTCACGCACGCTCAGCGTCTGTCGACGACAACTTTCAGCTGCTACAACAACTCCAAGAGCCCGCAAAGAATCAAAACGATGAGGCCTACGATCTCGTCCGCTCGCACACAATGCGGAGGCAGGAAAAAACGCCCGACGAAACCACGGTCGTCGACCCAGAAGAGCAGGCGGCGACAGCCAACCAGACGATGGAGCCCGAAGACTGGAATGCTGGTGGATATGACGGCGTGTACGCGGTGCCCACACCGAAGCACTACCGCGGAGGCGTGCTCTCCCAGCTGCTGAAGCTGTACAAGCCCTCGGACGTGGCGGGCGGCGCCCATCACCATCGCCGGTCCGGCCACCAGCGCAACATCTCGGCGTCGTCGGCGGGCCACACCTCGGGCTCCGAGTCGGGTCACACAACGCCCAGCCGCCGAAAGTGGTACGAGCAGAACCGGTCGCAGGACACGCTCGCCAACCTCATCGAGGCCTCGGCGCGCCTCGCCAACCCCAACGCCGGCAGCCATGCGGGCGCCGGTCCCGCCTCGGCGTCGGCGTCGCCCAAGAAGAAGCGGCCCAAGGCGAAGCGCGTGGGCAGCAGCTCCTTCTTCGGCGGCATCCACCAGAGGGACGAGATGCGCATCACGGATCACATTGCGGGCACCCTCGCGCGGCAGGGCTACATCATCAAGCTGTGTCGCGCCCTCATGCTGTACGGCGCGCCGACGCACCGACTGGAGGAGTATCTGAGCATGTCCGCCCGCGCGCTGGAGATTGAAGGTCAATTTTTGTACCTGCCCGGCTGCATGATAATTTCGTTCGACGACATGTCGACGCATACGACAGAGGTGCGCATCGTTCGTACCATCCAGGGCATTGATCTGGGCAAACTCAAGGATGTCCATCAGGTCTACAAGGAAGTCATGCACGATGTGATTGGCGTGGAAGAGGGGACTGAACGCATTGAGGACATTATTGCCTCGCGCGAGAAATTCCATCCCTGGACCCGCGTGCTCATTTTTGGACTCACCAGCGCTACTGTGGCACCCTTCTCGTTCAAGGCTCGCTTCATCGACTTGCCTCTTACCTTTTGCTTTGGCTGCGTCGTCGGCGCGCTGCAGCTGATTGTGGCCCCGAAGTCGAACCTGTACAGCAACGTTTTTGAGGTCAGCGCCACGGTCATTGTAAGCTTCATGGGCCGTGCTTTTGGCAGCATTGGAGATAGCAACCTGTTTTGCTTCTCTGCCATCACGCAAGGCGGCATCGTCATGCTGCTGCCCGGTTACGCAGTCCTGTGCTCTGCACTGGAACTACAGGCTCGAGCCATTGTGCCGGGCTCTATTCGAATCGTCTATGCGATTGTCTATTCATTACTGCTTGGCTTTGGCATCACCGTCGGCGCGTCGCTCTGGGGCATCATGGATAAAAATGCCACATCACATACAGAGTGCAAGGATCCCATGGATCCTAAACTGTCGTTTGTATTTGTACCTCTTTTCATCATCTGCATCAGCGTCCTGTACCAGGCCAAATGGCGTCAAATGCCCGTCATGGTTCTCATTGCCTTTTCTGGCTACATTGTCAACTACTTCAGCAGCGTGCGCTTTGTGGCGAGCCCGCAGATTGCCAACACGCTTGGCGCACTTTGCGTCGGCGTGCTGGCCAACCTTTACTCTCGCATCCGCCACGGCGTCGCTGCGGCCACTCTCATTCCCGCCATTTTCGTGCAGGTTCCCGGAGGACTGGCCGCGACGGGTGGTCTGCTGAGCGGTCTGAGAACGGCCAACATGCTCACAAACTCCAACTCGACCGATACCGCTGGCGATTCCGCCAATGCAATGAGCACAGTCGTATTTGACGTCGCTGCCTCGATGATTCAGATTGCCATCGGTATTGCCGTTGGCCTGTTCTTGAGTGCGCTCTTGATCTACCCGCTCGGCAAACGCCGCAGTGGTCTGTTCAGCTTCTAAGAAGCGAATTGTGATTCAACTTCACTTTGCAACTTTTCGTTTCTATTTTTCCGAGTCATTACTCTTGCATCTCACGATATTGTTTGTCTAGCATTTTTAGCCTTAAGATTTAGCATAGCATGGGGGGTTCCTTCAAGATTTGTTTCGGTGACTACTACCAGGGCGTTGATAAGGATTGCATTCTCCAGCCACTCATTATACTCGTTCAAGCACAAAAGCAATACAATCATAATTCTTTCTTTAAATTCATGCTCTCTTTGCATTCGACAACGAAAACAGGCTGGGGAAAGTGTGGAGAGGGAAGGGTTTGGACAAGCTGCCACGCCACGCCATGCCTAATTTGGCGGCGCCGCCCGTGGTCCAATGTTGGCCTCAAACTTCTCAGCTCCTTTGCACGACTCGTACTTGTCTTCATCCCCTCGCCATCCAACACAGCAGCCATGGCGGACATTCTGAAGAACGTGCTCGGCGGCAAGCAGCACGAAGCGGGAGCCAAGGTCGACCCCGGTAAGCAACCTTGATTTTTTGAACGAATGCGATGGCAATTGCTTGCGGAGAGGGGAGGGGAGTCCGAGGCACAGCTGCCCAAAATAGGGTCTCGTCTCCCCATTCTCACAAAAGCAAGGCTGCCACGCATTTCGTTTACCAACCGAAGCAAACGAGAAAGACACCCCCTCTAACATAGAATTGCCTGCAGACTTTGCCGACTTTGCCTCTGCCGCCAACCCAGCTCCTGCGGCCGGTGCCACGCTCGGCGGCGCGACTCCCCTTGCGACCGGCCGACCCTACACCAAGTGGTACAACATCCACGAGCGCCACTCGCTGTCCGAATTCAAGGCCGAGGGCGTGATCCTGCTGGTGACCGTCTTCATCTTCTTCTTCCACTTCATCGGCGCGGGCTCGAACCGCACCAAGGCCAAGAAGTGGATGCGCGCCCACGCCGCGAGCCTGCGCAGCGAGTTTGCCCTCGTCGGCTTCGGCCGCGCGCCCGCGGCCGACGACGCCCACCCGGACACGCTGCTCAAGGAGAAGTCGCTTTTTGAGTTTGCCGGCTACGCCACGGGCCGCCGCAACGTGGCGTTCCTCGACGTCAAGATCACGCTCACCAAAAAGTTCAACCCCATCGTGTACCTGTTCGAGACGGTCGGCAGCTTCCTGGTCGAGGCCATGGGCCCCGCGCCCGAGGAGGTGGCCGAGGTGCTCGTCTACCCGTTCGACGGCAAGGAGAACCTGACGGTGCCCCGCCGCCGCGGCGCCGTCGAGGAGCCGGACCTGTCGGCCGAGGCCAAGAGCCAGTTTGACGGCTTCGTCTGGGCCGTGGTCAACAAGACGCGCATGCAGCGCCTCCGCGACCAGCGCTACGACGTCTCCCTGACCGCCACCAAGGATAACGCCAAGCTGCCCGGGTGGCTGACCGTCATGAGCGAGAGCGCCGAGGTCACCGACACCTTCCTGACCCCGGAGCTCGTCGCCGCCGTCGTGGCCCTCGGCGACAGCTTCCAGTACCTCGTCGTCTCGGACCAGCCCACCGAGAGCCCCACGACGCTCGACGAGACCACGCCCCGCAAGCGCCTGCACCTCCGCTACAGCCTGCCCTCCGACGGCAACTACGACGCCTTTGTGCCGCTCTTTGACTACCTCGTCCGCATGTCCGACCAGCTCGTCGCCCAGGCCCACTTCCGCCCCGAGGTGCTCAAGAAGATCCGCAACGTCCGCGAGGCCAAGATCAACCAGATCAAGAAGGTCGCCGAGGAGGAGCGCGCCGAGGAGCGCGCCGCCGACAAGGAAAAAGCCAAAAAGGCCAAGCGCGACGCCGACCTCAAGGGCCTCGACGCCAAGGCGCAGAAGAAGTACCTCGAGAAGGAGCAGGCCAAGGAGCAGCGCAAGGCTCAGAAGAAGATGACCATGCGGTAAATGGCATCTGTTCAATCACGCTAGCATCCTGGGTCACGTTGGTCCAAGGGAAGTATGCTTATAGGGGTGGTGGCAAAACGGGGGATTTGTGCTGGGATTTGGGGGTGATTAAAAGTTCATGTATTTGGGCTAGGGGCGAGTATCATGTATGAGACAGTGTACGAAGATACAAGAATGAAGAACCGATTAAATCAAGTGCTGCCCGTTTCCGTGAAAACTGTTGCCTTTGTATATATACAGAGCTATGTCATCTATGCATCACTGGCCAGAATGTCATTGACACGCTTGACCTTGTCTTCCGCAGACTGTTTCTTGTCTGTCCTATTTGAATCGTCAGTCGACGTTTCATTCTCTGGCCGCGTGGAGCGTTGTAAATCTCCCTTACCTTGACCCCACGCGCATGGAAGACTGCACGCGCAAGACGCCCCGGCGATGGACGACCGTGTGCGCCTTGCCGACGACGGCCATGACCTCGTCCCAGGCGCCCTCGACGGTGGTGCCCGCCGAGTGCATCGTGTACTTGAGCCCGCTGGCCTTGAGCACGCGCTGCACCTCGGCGACCTCTTCTGCGACGGAAATCTTGCCCGTGCCGACCTGTTAATAAGGAGAAGGAGCACAAGGAACGTTAGTCTTGTCGACCTATTTTCGGTGGCCTGCATCGGGGATGGCATCGGAGAAAAGAGCGCAAAAAGAAAAAAAAAACGTACAGGAATTAGGCAAAAGTCGACATAGCAGGCAGCTGGCGTCTCAATCGCGGCATAGTCCATTATTGGGCAAAACGTAATCTTGATACAGCTTTCGAGGCGGCGAGGGAGGGGCTTGCAATGGCAGACGATTGAATGTGGGATATTCAACGCTCTGACTTTGACGCTGGTGGCGATGGATTTAGTCACGACAGTGGAATCCCCACATTGACTTGCAAGCTTTATTAGACAGCTCAAGCTGCATAAAATACAGATTCAGACGGTGCCGAAATAAATACATCTTGATTGAATTTATTCTATTCTACCCTTAAGAAACCCGGAAAATGCCTACCAACCTGTGGTAATACCTCTACGCCATGCTGAATGCTGCAAACAAGAAAACAGGAGACTGTGCAATGCTGTTCGGCCATCAATAGCCAGTTTTAGGCCAAGAGGGCCATGCCAGCAGCCAATGAGATGAAAAGACCACCGCTGATGCCATAGCTGATGGAAGCAACAGAGGATGAGCCAGGCTTGTCGGATACGGACGCTCGGCCGGTGATGTCGCTGAGACCGTTGACCTTGTCCACGGCCGCGATGGGGTTCTCCACGTTCCAAAAGTCGACGAGCATGAAGTTGGGGCGCGTACCCCATTCGAACTTGCAGAGTTCAATGTGCTGGCCAAAGTTGCCGCGAGATGTGGTTTCGGGGCTGTTGGTGACATTGAGGGAGTCGGTATCGGGAGCGAGGATACCAGCAAACAGCTGTTGGTACTGGAAGTGGTTGACAAGGCTGAGGTAGTTCATGGACAGAGCGGTAGTTGGCGACTTGTTGAGTTTGGCAGTGCCTGGACGGTCGAGCGTGCAGTTAAAACCGTTGGGGGCGGTGACCTCGTATGGCGTCTCGAACATAAAGTCAAACTCGGGCAGCAGGTAGGGGACGGCCTGGGAGTAGTCGAATTCGGTGGCAAAGGCGACCAGACGAGTACCCTTGTCAATCATGGACTGCAGCGTAGGCCAGTCGCCCGTGGCAGATGTTGTGGGAGGCTTGTAGCCGAGCTTGTCCAGTCCGGCAGAGGAAAAGGCGGCGCCGAGGTCGGCCGCGGTAGCCTTGTCCGAGTTGACGAGAAGAATGGTGACGACGTCGTTTGTGTTGGCGTTCATCCAGTTGGCAATCAGCGAAAGCCAGTCTGCCAGAGGACCGGCGTCCAAGAGCTTACAGTCGCTGTGGCAAAGATGAAGCGTGCCGTTCTTGTCGTGTACTTGGGCTTGGAGGAAGCGCACGCCCGCGTCAAGAGCGACGGTCGCATTCTTGAACTGGTTGCCGGCGACCGAGTTTCCGGTGCTTGCGTCTCGGAGAAAGGCGCTGTCGTGAGCGCCCATGAATGTGATGTTATTGTAGTGGCGTCCACAAAGCGTCGGTGAGTTGTTGCACGGCTTGGAGCCTGACGACGACGATGTGCCGGTGGTGCTGGGCGAGGGCACAGCCGCCGATGTCGTAGCAGCTTGCGGCACGGCGCCAACTGCCGTCGCAGCGGCAATGACGCCCAACAGCGCTGTGCGGAGTAGAGACGGCATTGTGCAGTGTAAAAATAAGAACAGAAATTGGTAGAAGAACAAGAATCAGAGGCGCGGAGAATAAGCGGATAGGAGCGACTTTTGGTCCCAAGGCTGTCGACAGTGTCTCAGGCCAGCCACGCGGCAAAGTCGTTACAATGGGGGGTCCGTTAGAATAGAGGGAGTACCTTGGTCGCAAGAGTGAACAATGGTTAGGGGAGAAAAAACAAAGAAAGAGAAACGGAACAGAATGAAATCCAATGCGCAGATGATATTGAAGAGATGAATTGTAGAAAAGAGAAAGAAATGGAAAGACGAGCAGAGGTGAAATCTGGTGGAGCGAGCCTGTCATCCTTTGTACCATGTGTCCCTGGGCGCATTGCGTGGCGATGGGCAGGCACTCGACCCATCCAGGCGTTTTAGGCGGTGCAGGGTCCGCAAGAAAGCGCTAAAAATGTTGCAGCCAGAAAGGGACAAGGAGGGGAGGGTCCAATGGCGAAACGGCCTCGTCGCATCTTTGTTCTCTTTTGCACAGCCTTCCTCGTGGAGCTGCTCGGACACAATCCCAGCGCCAAGGGTGTAAAGAATACGGTTGCTGGCATTGACAGTCTGCGGCGAAACAAAATAGTATAGTAAATGCAAATAAATCAAGTGGAAAAGGTAATCAAGAGTTTCAAGGCAGCCAAGTAAAACCAACTACTACACTCCTGTTAATTGTCTTCATGATATTTGCTTTATCTCTGCACTTTGACCAGGCGGCACATGCTGGCTCCTCTTACAACATGGGACCCAACCTCTTCGCGGCCCGGAAATTTTAGCAGTACAAATACGTCCATCGAGGCGATAATCGCACTGGATGGGCAACGATGCACATTATCCCTTCCCCCTCGGTATCGAAACTCTGTGGATGACGTTTCGGATGTGACGCTCGTGGAATGCCAGCACATGGTCAGCCAACCAACCACCCGGCCAACCTCCAAGGTCGGGGAATAACGTTATTGGTCACATACAATCATCACAGCTGCGATGATCGGAAGTACACTGCCCGCTTACATGCATTTGTGTATTGGAGAGAATTTGGCTGATCATGGTCGCGCTGCGGCATCTCACAGCCCACTGTTTCGAGGTGCTATTTTTGTTACCCTTGGGGCGGCCTTGACGCGCGGCGCTGGGCCGCTCTTTTTGTCAGGCACGCCTTCATCTCGTATTTACCAGAATCGGACTAGTCCAGCCTGTAAAAAAAAAAGGTGCGGGAGAGTCGGGACAGTTTCTCGGTGGGTTTAATGACCCGTCAGGGGTCGCGGGGTGGGATATGCATTTGCAGTTGGTTTATTGCACTTTGATAATGAACGAAAACACGTATTGAAATCAAGCCTTCATGGTACTGTAGCAGTCTGGCTCCCGATCGGGAGAGTCATGGAACAAGGTGTAGATATGTAAAACCGTGCCCGCTGTGGGCGTCACCACCCAGGACTGGTTAGCTGCTAATAATGGCTGGCCAACTCGCGTCCACCAGCATCTGCTCTCAAATCGAGTGACTCATGAGTAAACGTCTCGAGAGGCAGAGGCTAATGCCAGCAGTCTCCGTGACGTTGTATGCATGCACCATATTCAAATCATGCCCACCTACAGCGCGGACCGGCTAGAGCGCTACTTTTCACTCATCGCGCTTCCCAACTGGAAGACACTTCTTGGCCAGGATGTGCGCAGCTTCTTCGACCAGATGATCAAGTGCTAGCTCGCGCGCATCACGTACAACACGCTCTCGCTGCACTATTCTACCGATAAATCTGGATCACTTGACCCAGCTGTGCTGTTTGACAAGATTGTGGATAGAGACCTTGGCGGCTACTGCTTCGAACTCAATGTCTTTCTTCTACAAGTCATTCGCAGCATAGGCTTTGAGGCAATGGCGGTCGGGTGTCGGATGCGAGACCAGCGGTCGACAAGCGAGGGCCTAGATCGATGGCGAACTACGCATGTTTTACCATGCCAATTTCCCAGCCGTGCGATAAATGTTCATCAACCCTGGATACCTGCAGGAGCCACATGGCCATCGTGGTCCTCATCAACGGCGAGAGGTCCCTCGTAGATGTCGGCTGCGGCGTGCAGAGTCCCGCGACGCCGCTGCTGCTCTGGTCAGGACAGACGGCGACAGGTCTCGCGGGACCAGACGCTCAAGGTGGAATTCAAGAAGCTGGCGCCGACGGCCATGAGCAAGCCTGTCTGGATCTACTCGATGCGCTTCGGCGGCGAGGACAAGCCGTGGAAGGAAATGTACGCCTTTGCCGACGCCGAATTTCTGCCGTCAGATTTTGATGTGCTCAACTACTACACGCTGCATGCGAGCCCCTTTACTCGCATCGTGGTGGTGCAGAGTCTCTTCTTCGACCGTCTCCGCGACAGCGCTTTGGGGACGCTGTCGCTGGTTAATGACCGCGTCACGGAAAATGTGCGGTGTGAGGAGGAGCTGCTGGCGACACTCAAGAACGAGAGCGAGCGCGTGGAGGCATTTGAGAAGCACTTTGGCATCAAACTGTCGCAGGAGGAACTGCATGCGATACAAGGATCTGCATATGCGCTGCCGCCTACCAGCAGCCAGCTGCAGATGGACGGATGCTATGAGATGCTGCTTCATTAGCGTACAAGCCACTACGATTATTGTTAGAGTTCAAGCCGCAGCAGAAATCAAGTGCAGCAAAGTGACAGCACATTGAAGTTGCCTGCTTCGTATCCATTTGAACATGTCTTGAATCGGGGAGATGGTGCAAGGAATGGTGCAAGCATGAGAGAGGGAGGTCCCTGGTCGAGGTCAGTAGTTGGTGCCTGAGGAACTTGGGCGGCACTCGAGCGATGACGAGATGGGCAGATGGTGTGTGCACACTGGCATCTTGCTAGCGCCCGCAGCTTCCTTGGAGCTCCGGAGCTTTCGAGCGTTGCTTTCGGGCTCGTGCTCGACGAAGAAGCGACAACAGATGGAATAGTCTTTTGGTCTGCTTCACTGAATACAGCCTGGAGAGTTATTTTACAAGAGGCAGCCCGTTATCCAGACCCAGCCTCTGCGTGCTATCCGAGCAGCGCGAGCGGGTTTAGTGGCTGCTTGGGGTCTAATTAAACAAGTCCGGGGTGAGCCACATTGCATAAGAGTTACGAGCAGACAAAGGCAGAGCGAGAGCACTATCAACTTTGAAAGAAAGACCAGCAATCAAAGGACGCTGGAGTGCCAGTACAGCCCTTTGTTTGCGACCAGACTGAGTCTGATCTACGCTGCATGGTGCAATGCAATCGCGAAAGAGGCGCCTCTGCTCTTCTCCTAGTCCTTGCTCGCCGCGTGACTATGTCTGACGGGGCGGGAATACGCTGATGAGGCTGATGGGTAGGTAGGAGAATGAAAATGTGGCGCCAGAGCAACCCTGGCGTCGCCGCAAACGAGCTGGTGCGAGGGAGTTCTGCAGCGGTTCACGCGTTGAGGCGTGCAGCAATTCACGCATCGCCAAGGTGGGCGGTTTGCAGCCAAAAATCGGAGGCTTGGGGAACTGGCTCGAGAGGCCAGAAGAAAGTTTCTGCGTCACGCATACCAGATGACGATCGGGCCCTAGCGCGAGCTATGACGGGCTGGTTGATTAGATGCGAAAGGGCGACCTGCAGGGGGGGCCAGGTGCTGAACGGAACAGCTGGCGGCGGTAGCATGGATGGCGTTTTTTGTCTCTACTCGCTGTTTCTTTGTTTCGAGAATTGTTTGTAACCCGAGTTGAAGAGGACGCTGCTCGGCCAAGTCAAGGGGCAAGGTTCGTGGTCGAGGAGCAGGGGGGCGATGATGGCATCCGTGGGTGTGAGCTGTTAGTTAGTGCATGCTGTCATGGGAAAGGAAAGGAGACGGCGACGAGGCCGTGACCGTTGCTGTGGTTTGTGTGGTTAGCTAGGGCCGGGTCCAGCGTTCCATGGTGAGCCGCCTCCGCCCGGGTAGGCTGGAGGAGGACTAGGAGCCGTGCCAATGTAACATGGAATAAAACATTGATCACAGAAAGACTTGTCTTGTTCTCTTTATTGTGGTGGAAAATTTAGAAGATTGGGTTTTTACTGATTGCTGGAGAGGATTGGAGATGCGAAGCTGAGATGCCAAACAAACAAGAGTGACTTGCTTGGCGCACCAAGCTGGCGGATGGTCGGTTGTACCTGTGATGGATAACTTGGCCTCTGGCTGTCCAGTAAACAGTCAACACTACCTACCTGAGATGGGGCTTTCTCCCTCATCAAGAAGAGCAAGGGGGGGGCACTGGGCCACTGGGGGGCGCACTTGGGGCACCAAAAAATGAGCCTAGAGGAAGAAAAAAAAGAAAAAGTGGAGTCGCGCTGCGCCAAAAGAGCAGTAGGCGAAACAAGCAAACGGGCTGGCCACAGCGTGAGCAAGAAGTATAAAAATACATCTTGTCACATATAGAGGCCCGGGCTGCCCCTCTACCCGAATTCTTCTGTTTCCCCGAGAGACGGACGTACGGCCACACACAGCCACACGCACAAGAGCCAGCAGCAGTAGCCGGCCAATCCAGCGCTAGCTAGCACACACTGCAGCACAAGCAGCCCACCAAACGCAGCTGCTGCCACACTTTTTTTTTTCCCCTTGTTTGCCTTGACTTGCTAGCTGCCAGCTGCCAGCACCACCAGCCACACCAAAATCCAATCCGCAGCTCCGCCTGCATCCAGCTCCCGCGACTCGTTCGTCATTGGCGCGCCGCGCGATCGGCCTGCATCTCCAAAACCACCACGCTTCTGCCTGCATTCACACCTCTAACCAGCAGACCCAATTCGTCTCTGCCTATTGTCGCATCGCGTCATTTATTCATTATCGATATCTACATACTTGATCCGCGCGGGATTTGCTGCATACGACACACCACTCCAAACGACCCATCATCAACAACACCTCAACCTGCTGCCTCATGGCTCGTCTTTAAACACCCCTCCCAACCACTTCTCTGTATAATATTCTGTGAGTCACATTCTCCCTTCCACCTGCACCAACCAACCCATCTATGCACGCTTGCCTGTGAATGCGCAGCTCTTCTCGCCGCCGCATGCCTTGTAAACGTGACACGCCCAGCTTCTCGACTGCTGCCACACTTGCCGCCTGCTGCCTCTTGCCCACGCCTCACTCCAGCTCAGCACCCTCGACATTCACACTAACCCCTCCTCTTCTCCTAGACACATCTGCGCCATGTTATAATTTCGTGCACCACTGCCACCAGCACACACATATACACACACACTTAGACCATGGCATCCAGATTAGATCGCCTCGTCACCATCCTGGAGACGGGCAGTACCCGCCTCATCCGCGATACTGCCGTCAACCAGCTGGCCGACTGGCAAAAACAGCACCCTGACGAACTGTTTAATCTGCTATCCCGCGTTGTTCCCTACCTCCGCCACAAGGATTGGGAAACTAGATCCACCGCCGCAAAGGCAATTGGCAAAATTGTAGAGAACGCGCCCCTCTACGATCCTAATGAAGACGACGGCGACACCGTCACACAAGAACCCAAAAAGGAAGAGCCCGCTGCTTCCGCCGCAAATGGCCACGTCAAAAAGGAAGAAGACGACGCCACACTCAAGATCGACTTCAAAGCCGACGATCAGTTCAGCCTCGACGCTATCAATGTCGAAGCCATTCTCAAGTACGGCCGCGAGCTGTTGCGCGGCGGCGGCGTCGAATACAACCTCGCCGCCATGGACCCGGCCGACCGACTCGCCCATCAGAAGAAGACGCTGCCTGGCCGCCTAGGCCTGCTCGGTCGCAAAGTTGCGGACGAGGAGCTCGCTCCTCCAGAACCTGTTGGCGTCCCCCCTACACCAATCGAAGGTCCTGCCAACGGTGGTGGTCTGCCCCGAAGCGACAGTGTCGGCCAGAGCCAGGGCGAGGATTCCCAGCTTAGCTCCAGACAGCTCAATGTCCTCAAGCGCAAGCGCAAGAGGGAGGCTATGAAGGCTTCCCAAGGCAAGAGTGGCTTTGGCGACCTTTCTCTACGGCGATCCACCACCGCAGGCTCCGAAGCCATGGCTGACGACACTGCCATGACCGACCCCGACTCCAAAAAGAACGGCAAGATGAACGAGTATTTCAATCTTGATCGACCTGCCGAGACGGACGAGGACACCAAGGTTGTCAGCGAATTCAAGGGCCCCATTATTCCCATCAAGAGCGAAATCGAGGCCGACGATAATATGCAGGGTGCCGAATGGCCCTATGATCGCCTGTGCGACTTTCTCAAAATTGACATTTTTGATTCCTCCTGGGAGACCCGCCACGGAGCTGCCATGGCTCTGCGCGAGGTCATTCGCGTGCACGGTGGCGGGGCTGGCAGAGGCCCTGCGAAATCGAGAGCTGAAAATGATGTAGCCAACAAGAAATGGCTCGACGATCTGGCTTGCCGCCTTGCCTTCGTCTTGATGCTCGATCGCTTCACAGATTACAGCTCCGATACGTCAGTCGCGCCAATCCGAGAAACGATTGGCCAGACACTTGGTTCGGTTCTCAAGCATGTCCCTGCCGACTCCGTCTATGACACCTACCGCATCCTGCATCGCATGGTCCTGCAACAGGATCTCAAAATGGAGCGCCCAGTCTGGGCCGTCTGCCACGGTGGCATGGTTGGTCTTCGATACGTTGTCGCCGTAAGAAAAGATATGCTGCTCCAGCACAATGATATGATCGACGGTGTCATTGCCGCCGTCATGAAGGGGCTTGGTGACATGGATGACGATGTCCGCGCCGTTAGCGCCGCTACTTTAATACCCATGGCTAAGGAATTCGTCATGATGCGACCTGCAGCACTCGATGGCCTCACAAACATTGTCTGGGAGAGTCTGTCCAACCTCGGTGACGACCTCAGCGCCAGCACGGGACGTATCATGGATCTGTTGGCAACCCTTTGTGGCTTCCCCGAAGTCCTGGACGCAATGAAAGCTTCCGCAGAAAAAGACGAGGAGCGTTCATTCACCTTGCTTGTTCCTCGCCTTTACCCCTTCTTGCGCCACACCATTACTTCCGTCCGTCTCGCCGTTCTCAAGGCTCTGCTAACCTTTGCAAACCTTGCCGATGAATCTTCACAAGGTTGGCTGAACGGCAAAATTCTTCGACTCATCTTCCAAAATATTCTCGTGGAGCGAGACAAGGAGACCCTCAACACGTCGCTAGAGCTTTGGGCTGCTCTCGTCCATAATTTGGCCAAGAACCCCAACACTCTGGCGGACGAGTTCGCGCCCAATATCGATGCTCTCATGGAGTTGACGTTACACCCTATCGGTGTATCTCGATACCCGATTCCCATGAACGCAACCCTGTTCCAGAAGCCCTCTGGTGGCACCTACACCCTGCCCGCCACAGCTCAAAACGCCGCTGGTAGACTTCCATCACCTGACGCGGCAGACAGGGCCCCCAAGCGTCGCCGCAAGTCAGGCAAGGCTGAAGAGCCCACCCCCGCCAATATCGGCCACGACGTTGACGGCCATATGATGACTGGTGACGTTGATCTCGTTGGCATGGATGTGCTCATCCGTTCCAGGACATCTGCGGCCAAGGCCATGGGCCTGGTCATGTCCAAAGTGCCCTCTGCCAAATTGGACGACTTTGATGCCCTGCTGGTTCCCGGTCTTTCCTCCGCCTTTGCCTCTACGCAGGTCACTGCCTGCCTCGTCATTGACGAGTTCTCCAAGGAATGCAAGGTTGAGGATGATATGACAAAACGCTACGCCGACCATTTGCAGCGCATTATCGAAAGCGACAGACCCACTTTCTATCGGGATCTCGTCATTTACATGCAGCGTGTGCGCACTCAATGTCAGCAACTCCTGCACATGTTTAGGGATCATGGCAAAGTTTCTCCTGGAAAGCTCCCAATGCTACCTGTCGTCGTGCAAGGAGAGGCTGAGGCAGGCCCAAGTGCTTTCTCTCTTGTTACCGCAGACAAATGTGTCGGTGACGATTTCGATCGCCTCAAGAAGATCATGCCACCCGGTCAGCGTCTAATTGCAGGCCAGCAGCTCGCCGACTCGCGGGGCGTTGCGCAGACCGCCATCCAAGAAGCCAAGACTCTCAAGGATGGCCGCGATACCCGAATCAAGGCTGCGGCGGCATGCGCCTTGGTGGCTATGAAGCAGCTTCCGAAGAAGCCCAGCCCGCTCATCAAGGGCATCATGGACTCGGTCAAGACCGAAGAGAACTACATTCTACAATCTCGCTCTTCAGATACAATCGCCAGACTGGTTCAGCTCTTTGCTGACAAGGGTCGACGAGGTCCCGCAGACAAGGTCGTCGCCAACCTCGTCAAGTTCTCCTGCGTTGAAGTTGCCGAAACACCAGAGTTCCCTGTTCACGCCGCCAAGAAAGACTTTATCCTGTCGATGCAGAAAGAAGAAGACAGAGTGGACCATGCTGACGCAGAGAAATGGGCGAGAGAAGCCAAGGCTGCTCGCGTCACCAGAAGAGGTGCAAAGGAAGCACTGGAGATTCTAGCCCGCATCTATGGCGCTGCCATTTTCGAGACTGTTCCCAGCCTGCGAAACTACATGGAGCAACCTCTGGTCAAGGCATTCTCAGGCGAACTGCCCGCCGAAGCTAAGGATCCCGAAGATACATTCGGCCAAGAGATTGTCGACGCTCTATCCGTTATTCGCACCATGGCGCCAACATTGCATAAAGACCTGCACGCCTTCATTTTAGAAATGATGCCTCTTGTTATCACGGCCCTGCACTCGGAGCTTTCTGTCTTCCGCTACATGGCGGCTAAGTGCATGGCCACGATATGCAGTGTTATGACGGTTGAAGGCATGACGGCGTTGGTCGAAAAGGTCCTCCCCTCGATCAACAACCCGCTTGACCTGCACTTCCGCCAGGGTGCCATCGAAGCAATCTATCATCTCATTGCTGTCATGGGTGACTCCATCTTGCCCTATGTCATCTTCCTCATTGTGCCTGTTCTTGGCCGTATGAGTGATTCTGACAATGAAATTCGTCTGCTTGCAACCACATCCTTTGCTACCCTTGTCAAACTTGTTCCGCTTGAGGCTGGTATTCCTGACCCGCCAGGTCTTTCGCAAGAACTTCTCAAGGGACGTGACCGTGAGCGCACTTTCATCGCCCAGCTTCTGGATCCCAAAAAGGTTGAACCGTTCGCTATTCCCGTCGCGATCAAGGCTGAGCTTCGATCTTACCAGCAGGAGGGTGTTAACTGGCTCCACTTTCTCAATAAATACCATCTCCATGGTATTCTGTGTGATGACATGGGTTTGGGTAAAACTCTGCAAACACTTTGCATTGTTGCCAGCGATCACCACCAGCGCCAGGAAGAATTTGCTAAAACACAAGCCCCTGATGTCCGTCGCCTGCCGTCTCTCATCGTATGCCCGCCTACTCTGTCGGGTCACTGGCAACAGGAGATTAAGACGTATGCGCCTTTCCTCAGTGTCACTGCCTATGTCGGCCCGCCTGCCGAGCGCAAGCTATTGAAAAACAAGCTCGGCGATACGGACATTGTCATTACGTCCTATGATGTCTGCCGCAACGACTCAGACATTCTGGAAAAGCACAGCTGGAACTACGTTGTCCTTGACGAAGGCCATCTGATCAAGAACCCCAAGGCTAAGATCAGCCAGGCCGTGAAGAGACTTGCCAGTAATCACCGTCTCATTCTCACCGGAACGCCGATTCAGAACAACGTGCTTGAGCTCTGGTCACTCTTTGACTTCTTGATGCCAGGATTCCTTGGTGCTGAAAAGGTTTTCCTAGACCGCTTCGCCAAACCCATTGCAGCGAGCCGTTTCAGCAAGGCATCTTCCAAGGAACAGGAAGCCGGTGCGCTAGCTATCGAGGCACTACACAAGCAGGTGCTGCCTTTCCTCCTCCGTCGCTTGAAGGAAGAAGTCCTAAACGACTTGCCACCCAAGATCCTGCAAAACTACTACTGCGACCTCAGCGACCTCCAGAGGAAACTGTTTGACGATTTCAACAGGAAGCAGGGCAAGAAACTGCAAGCTGAAGCTGGCCGAGAAGACAAGGAGTCGAAGCAACACATCTTCCAGGCTCTACAGTACATGCGTAAGCTTTGCAACTCACCTGCCATGGTTATGAAACCCGGCGTCCCCATGTTTGATGAGACGCAGAAGATTCTGTCCAAGCAGGGAACCTCTATCGATGACGTTGCCCATGCACCCAAGCTCGGCGCTCTACGTGACCTGCTTGTTGACTGCGGCATTGGTGGCGATGAAGGAGGTAGTAACGATCCGCTGTACCAGCCCATCAAGCCTCATCGTGCACTCATCTTCTGCCAAATGAAGGAGATGCTTGACATGGTACAAAATAAGGTCCTCAAGGAAATGCTGCCGACTGTATCACATCTTCGTCTGGATGGATCTATTGAAGCCAACAAGCGTCAGGACATTGTCAACAAGTTCAACAGCGATCCTTCCTATGATGTCCTGCTCCTGACAACTAGCGTTGGTGGTTTGGGCCTCAACCTGACTGGCGCCGATACGGTCATATTTGTTGAGCATGACTGGAACCCCCAGAAGGATCTGCAAGCCATGGACCGCGCGCACAGAATCGGTCAGAAGAAGGTGGTCAACGTGTACCGCTTAATCACGAGAGGCACACTGGAAGAAAAGATTCTGAACCTGCAACGATTCAAGATTGACGTGGCATCAACAGTCGTTAATCAACAGAATGCAGGCCTGGGTACTATGGATACAGATCAGATTCTCGATCTATTCAATGTGGGTGATACAGGGCCAAGCCTGATATCAGA
Organism: Aphanocladium album; assembly: GCA_029218145.1. Taxonomy (NCBI): domain Eukaryota; kingdom Fungi; phylum Ascomycota; class Sordariomycetes; order Hypocreales; genus Aphanocladium; species Aphanocladium album. Next base: position 22,122 of record JARDXD010000386.1, read on the forward strand.
CAAGCCGCAGAACAATTTGGAAGGTAGAGAAGAAGACATGGTGGATATCGAGACCGGTGACGTCTTGCGCCAGCCTGGCAAGAAGGCCTGGTTGGATGACTTGGAAGAACTGTGGGACGACAAGCAGTACGAAGAGAGCTTTGACCTGGACGGTTTTATGAAGACAATGTCATGATCACGACCACGAGTAACGCGCTATTCGTTCCTGAGGGACATATTTGCTTGTTCTCTGGATACGAGGGATTATCGTTATCTAATTCAATGATAGTTGTTTAGTTTGGGTCGGTGAGCTAGTTACACGGGTATTTGGGTGGCATTTGGCGTTTGGTTTGCATTTCTTTCCCATTTTTTCTGTACAGTAGATCATTAGCGACTGCGTGGAAAATACCATTTTGTCGAGACTCTGGTGAGTCTTTTTCTCTTAAATCTACTATGCCTTGATGCGATGTGAATGAAACTATAATAAGATGATAAATATAACCACGCGCTTTATCATTTCGATATATTATTATACCTGCTGATGGTTGTAATGCTCGTTGGTAGATCGAGACTACCTACCTAGTGGATGGTGCTGTCTAACTACCCCACCACCGCATGCTAGATAGAACCTTCAAGAAGTTGGAGGGGCAAACAGAGCTCCCACAAGCTGCCTGCAACCGTGCTCGTTCATGAACAGCTCTGCAAACCGCCTGACAATACGAGCAACAGGAAAATCATAGTCGCCCATCATGCCTGTCGACTATAGCAAATGGGTAAGTGTGCAGACGATAATCACCAGCACCCAGTCACAAGCCCACGCGCGATCATGAGTCTAGGTACCCGGCGAGCTATGCTAACCAACGGTGGCACAACAGGACGCGCTGGAGCTCAGCGACGATTCGGACATTGAAGTCCATCCCAACGTCGACAAGAAATCCTTCATCCGAGCGAAGCAGAGCCAGATCCACCAAGAGCGACAGCAGCGCAAGACACGCATGGAGGCGCTCAAGTACGAGGTCGCCCTGCACGAGGCGCTCCTGAAGCGCATCTCGGCGCTGCTGGCGGCGCTGCGGGTGCGCGCCAACGAGGCGGCCGCCACGGCGAACCCGGGCCAGCTCGCCTTCCAGGCCGTCATGGAGTCGGCGGGCGACCAAAAGGACGACAAGCTGCCGCCGGTGCCCGAGGGCCTCCGCGTCGACCCGAACCAGCCCACGTCGTACTCGGGCATGATGGCCGGCCTGCTGGACCAGGTCAACAAGGCCATGGCGGACACGAAGCCTGAGGACCGCTACGCGGGGATGCTGAAGGAGATTGAGGTGCACGAGACGCAGGTCAAGACGCTCATCAAAGAGAGCGGCGAGGAGCTGGCCAAGCTGGAGAAGGAGGAGGGCAAGAAGATTACGAGCGAGGGCATCCACACCGGTTTCGACAGCTCCTTTGTGAGCAAAGCGTCCGCGACAGGAGGCGACTCAACCAAGGTTGAGCTGTTGAATCCCAACTTTAACCCTTCTGGCGAGGGCTCCTCGTCGTCGTCATCAAAAGATGCTTCCGCCAACAAAACGGATGACGACGATGACCTCGAGGCATCCCCCGCCGCTCGCAAGTTTGCCGACATCAAGCCGACCGACTACTCGGCCAGCCTCGACTACCTCTCCAAGAACCCGCAGATCCTGACCGAAAGGGAAACCGACGGCCTGCTGGTGCTGGCCTTTGACGCCGCGCTTGAGGGCAAGGAGGACCGCTCCCGGCAGTGCGTCCACCAGGCGCTGCTGCTGCAGTACTGCCGCTCGCTGGGCCGCGACGGTGTGGCGCTCTTCTTCAAGCGCATCACGGCCTCCGGGGGCAACAACGCCAAGGAGGTCTTCTACAAGGACGTGCAGGACACGTACGCGCGGATCCGCACGCGCGCGCGCGAGATTGTCGCCGAGCGCGCCAACGAGCCCGAGGGCGTCGAACAGATCCAGCTGCACGCCGTCGAGCCCGGCACCGTCATCGCCATCAGCGTGCCGGCCGCGGACAGCGAGGACCCCGAGGTGCAGGAGGCGAGGGAGATTTACGAGCACTTTAGCGACGAGATGCGCGCCGCGCTCGAGACGGGCGAGCTGGACAAGGTCAACGAGGTCCTGGGCAGCCTGTCGGTCGAGGAGGCCGAGGAGTACGTCAACTTGTTTGGCGAGGCGAACATTTTGAGCCTGGAGGAGCAGATTATAGACGGCACCACGGAGGAGGGCAAGCAGCAGATCAAGGCGCTGGAGGCCAAGGCTGCGGCGGAACGAGCGGCGGAAGCTGAGGGAGAGCCGGCTGGCGATCCAGAGTAAGGCATTGTTTTCACGTAGAAGCATCATAACTGTATACGAATTCACGGCATTAACATTTTTTTATTAAAGTGGTGTTTTTGTTCTTTCTCAATGCCAACCAATCATTGAAGGGATATTGTTTATGTTTTTTTGCTTTCCTTTTTCTCATTAGATTCATTTACTCGTTTCAGACCTGCACCTTTTGACCGTGACGCTTGAAGATGTCCTCCTCCCACTCCGTCAGCAGGCTCATAATCTCGACCGAGTTGTTCCAGCTCGGCGAGGGCCGCGCGGGCTCCCTGATGCCCGAGGCGACGTAGTCCTCGACCTTTTTGATCTGGTGCCCAAACGCGTCCATCTTGCTCGAGACGGTAATCTTCTCCACGGCGCCGCCCTTGTACGTCTTGATCTGGAAGACGTTGTCGCCCGCCAGGGGCAGCCACGGATTCGTGACAAACGTCAGCGACGCCTTGTCGCCCTGGATGGTAAAGGCAAAGTCGTTGCCGAACGAGTCGGACGACTGGATCGTCGCCAGCACGCCGGCCTCCTCGAAGCGCACCGTCAGCGCCGCGTCGCGCGCAAACGTGACGCCGTCCTCGCTCGTGGCCAGCGTGCCGTGTCCCAAGACGGTGCGCTTGCCGTTCCACACCTTTCCGCCGCCGCCGCCGCCGCCGCCGTACGCCGTCTCGAGCACAAAGTGCAGCAGCGAGACCGGGTAGCAGCCGAGGTTGTAAATGGTGCCGCGGCCGCGCGGGTTGGCCTTGGCGGCAATGTTGGCCGCGTAGTAGCCCGAGACGCCGCGGATGGCGCCCAGGCGACCGTCGGCGATGACGGCGGCCAGCGTCTCCATGACCGGGTGCGTGAGGTACATGAGGCCCTCGAGGAAGAAGACGTCGCCGGCGGCCCGGACGGCGGCCGTCATGGCGCGCGCGTCGTCCATGGTCGTGGCCAGCGACTTCTCCGACAGGATGGCCTTCTTGCCCGCCTTGGTCGCCAGCAGCACGGCCTCGGCATGCTTGTGCGAGGGCAGGCCGACGTAGATGACGTCGACGGCGCCGTCCGCCAGGAGCGCCTCCAGCGACGTGTACCGCGACGCGATGCCGTAGCGGTCCGCAAAGGCCGACAGCCGCTGCTCGTCGCGCCCAAAGACGGCCTGGATGTGCGAGCTGTTGCTGGCGACAATGGCCTTGGCCACGACGTCGCTGATGAAGCTGGTGCCCAGAATGCCCCAGCGCAGCATGGTGGCGGAATTTGATGTAAACAGGTGAATACTTTCGAGATGGGTCTATTCGAGCTTTGAGTCTGGTGTGAGACGGACTCCTTATGCCTCGTGTGCTGGGCTCGTCAAGCTGTGGTAAGCTTTTTGTCGTGCCTCATCAGGATCTCCCGCTCAGTCTTAAAAATAAACCCCGACCGAAAAACCCACTTGCTCTTTGGTGGCACGGCGGCGTTGCCGTTTGGGGCTCACTAGGCCCTTTAAGAATTAGGTTTTTTTTCCTTCTCTGCTTGCTTGCTTTGGCAGTCTTTACCTGTCCCGTTAGTGGTGGAATGAATTTTGACCGCAGCGTTTTCTGTTGCACGGAATACGTTCCGAATCTCACGATCGCGTGAGCTACCCCTCCTCGTCGAAAAGCTTGAAAACTGTGTGAATGTGTTGTGTCTTCCATTTTTACGCTCAAACATGGATAATCGAGCTTCTAGGCTCTATAGCTATTTAGATTTTTATTATATTGGCATTTGAAGAGATTGCAGAGGCAGTTCCTGGAAGTACAACTCATCGCGCATCCTTGTTACCCCGCCATCGTGAACTGGACATGAAACCGCCAGGACAATGTGACAAACACGCTCGTTTCCACGCAAGCGGGAGGCAATTCTCTGATCATTTTTTTTTCGCTTTATCATTACTAGACATAGTCTTTAATCGATGCAACACGAGACATATTTATTATTAATATGTGTGCTTCGAAAGAATCATTGTTCTTCGGATGAGAATTGTACAGCTACCTAGCCATGATCTAACTACTCTTCATCTTCGTCACCAGAAGATTCGGATTCAAAACGACTATCTTCTTCATCCAGTAGAGCACCGTGACGAAGCCGAACGACATTGTCCACATTGTCTAGATCTGCTGCACGATGCGCCAGATACAAGATCGTGCATCCAGTCAGGTAGTCTTTCATCACGCCGTGGATAATTTTCGCGATAGCTGGCTTCACAGTCGTGGTTGCCTCGTCCACCAACACCACCTTGCTGCCCGTCCTTCTCTGCTTTGCAATGGCTCTTGCAATGCATAAGAGCTGCTTTTCATCTTTTGAGTAGCCAACTTCGTTCATCATGGCATCAAGACCACCCTTTTCGGCGAGTGGCACCCAAATGTGCAAACTTTTCAGAATCTGCTTCAATTTGTCGTCTTCATCTTCTTGCACAGGCAAATTGCTATGCATATCGAACGGCAGCAAATTAGCCCGGATTGTTGTATCAAACTGCACTTGTTCCTGTGTGATAGTGACCAGGCGTGATCGTAAATCTTCGCAAGAGACGGATTGAACATCTATGCCGTCGATCTCTATTCTTCCATCGTAATGGATGAACCCGAGAATCGCCAGAAGAAGCGAACTTTTGCCACTGCCACCACGTCCAGTTATTCCAACTCGCTGGCCAGCCGAAATGGTAAGAGACACATCATGAAGAGCCGGAGTAGCTTCAGGATCAGTAGGGGTATATTTCGCCACCACGTTCGCGAATTCTATCCTACCCTCCGATGGCCAGTGACTTGGCAAATCGTTTAAAGTGGGCCGATGTATATCTTGTGGTGTCTCTCTCTCAAATAATGATAGCCTTGCAAGAACGCTTGATGCTGTTTCAAACATGATGCGCGCTGAAAGGGTGTTATGAACGGCAATACTCAAGGTATTTAAACTTAACAGAGCGAGACCGATGATTGATGCGTTGGAACTTTGCTTTATAAGCAAAGCAAGGCCAACCACAGAAATTCCTAGACCGGCGCAGAGAAAATTGAGTACCATGGTCAACCATTGTTGAATAGTGAGCCTCGTGTAGAATGGTAGCTGAGACTCTTTCAAGAGCATAAGGCCACGCGAAATGCTTTCCTTGTGCCAATCGAAAGCTGCAATATGAACCGAGCCAGCCGCAGTTTCCTGAAAGTATTTTTGTAAAAGTGCGCTCTGTTGGTCATCGAGACGGCGGACTTTTCCCAGAGTGCTGATATAATGCTGGTGAATATAAAATATTGCGGCTAGGACTATTGGCCATGCACTAAAAAGATAGCTCGCACCGGAAAGAATGATACCAATCTGTATAAGCGTATTTGTACCGCAATGTATCGTTCTGAGAAATGATTGTGGGATGTCTGTTGAAAGAAGCCGGACATCATCATTCACGATCATGTCTACCTTATTTGCGCTTAAATGGCGGAATGTAGAACCAATTGTCGTATCCACCATTCGCTGGTATATCTGCCGCGAGGCTTTAGGAACCAGCAGCACATGCAATATGAAGGAGCATAAGCACCCCATAAAGCACGTCAATACCACAATAGACAAATATCGGAAGAACAGAGACGAGTTCTCCGGCTCGAGTTGAATCCATAGATGCAAATAAATCTCCGGTATGACTTCTCCAGCGGCAAATATTGAAACAAAAAGGCCGTATAAGCTCATTTTTAATCGCCCGATAGGATCAATAAAATAGAGATATAATCCCGTGTGCCCTTGCTCGTGCACTTCTTTTTTGAAAGTCTCTTCAGCGGCTTCGTGTCCGATGAAGGATCTGCGTATAGCATCGCGTTCTCTCTTTTCCTTAGCAATTGGCGCATTACTGTTCAGTATGCTCAACGCAACTGCTAGTCTCCGAGAATATCGCCTCATTTCAGCTCTCTCCGTCAAGACTGCACAGTGCTGATTCTCAATCATCAAAAGCTGATCAGCCAAAGTCAAGCAATCAGGTAAATGTGTGGCAATCAGGACGGTTGACCTCGATCGACGAAAAATGCCGTTTCGCCCACACAATTGATAGAGAATACACACTGCCGTATTGTGATCCAAAGCACTGAATGGGTTGTCCAATATCGTCAATGGATACCCCGCGTAAGCTGTTCTGGCAATGCCCACACGCTGACGCTGGCCGCTAGTCAACCTGCATCCGTTGACCCCAGCAATATACTCTTCGCCGCCAGGAAGCCAGGCAAGGTCTTCATCAAGAAAGCAGGCTTGGAGAACCATATCCAGGCGATCTCTATCAAATTCCGAAGTGCACACAATATTCTCGCGAATTGAAACATCTCGCAGCCAGGCAGTTTCGTCGCAGTAACCAATTCTATCTGGATAAACATGAATGGAGCCACCCAGCGTCTCACTTTGACCTAGAATTCCATTGATAATTGTCGATTTGCCGCTCGTCGGTAGCCCGAATAGAAACGATATAGACCCGGCCGCAAGTTTGAAGTCAACTGACTTGATCAGAGGCTTTTTACTGCCGCTTGGAGCGATGTCAACGCTATTGAAACGCACCAAATTTGTTTCCTGTTGGTCCTGCGTATTCGACTCGCCCTTGAATCTAGAGTCTTTCTCTTCTTCAAGCAACAGAAAATCTTGAATGCGATGAAATGCTGCAAGTGTACTTGTTTTTTTCGCGTATGTTTCCAGAAAACCCCCGGAGGCTCTTTGTATGATGAACACATTTGTCAACAGTGGAAAAACTTCCTTGGCCGACATTCGTCCTTGAAAAGCTGCGCCAAATAGCGCAGCCGCAATGGCGACGACAGGTGGCATCAAATCGCCCACGAGTAGTGGGCCGTAGCATACCGCCTGGAGGTAGCGGTAGCCCATTGAAACTTTGATTTCATGATCTCGCAGGGCCTGCAAAAGTCTTGCTAGAGTTGAGCCTAGGCCGAGAATTTTTATCGAGTTAAGCTGCGGTAAAAGATGAGCAGACTTTTCCACCCTTGCTGCAATTTCTTCATTCCATTTGTGAACTTGATTGACCAGAGGCCGCCAGATAAACCATGCCACCACAGTAGATGCCGATAAAGGCAGGAACAATGAAAGCGCAAATACTCCCATGCATTGCGATAGCATATACGTGCCGAATCCAATTTCGATGAAGCCAATGACAATCTGCAAGCACTTCGGCGTGCTAATGGTAATGAAAGCAACATCATCTCGTATGATGATTGCCGAACGCTTCGCGTTCGCTTCCTTGAGGCTGTGGCACTTGTGGATGATGAGAGCGATGATGCCACCGCGTAGCCGCGTGACATATCGGTTCAGAAAATGTTCATACGCAGTCCTGAACACGGCCAGCGCCAGAAACCAAAGAAATGCATTTCTCAGTGCTTCGCGAACATCTTGCTTGTGAGTCAATCCGTTGGACTGTTGCTCAACCAGCTCAATGACGTGTCTAACAAGGAGTGGCTGTGTGAAATACAAAACAGTGACAAAGAGGCGCAAAACTGTAAGTAGCAACAAATGGCCCTTCCAGGCCCTCAAACAAGCTTGCAGCAAGCAGTGAGTGGATTTAGTTCTTCTCCCAAGGTCCCAGTGAGCGTTTAGCTCAGCATATAGCCGCCTCGGTGAAAGATCTGCGTCTAGTTGACTCGGATATCTCATTAGAAGCTCGGCCCAGAGGCTGCTGCTAGTGGCCAACTCTGCGAACGATGCTGCCGTTCTGCTGAGAAAGCCACAAGTTTCTAATACGCTCCTCTGTTGATCACAAATGGCTATAAGTAGTGACCTTTTCGGCAGCTCCTGAAGACCAACAATAAAGAGCTTTGCCAAGCTCGTTGCAGCGATTAGATGGCCGAGTTTAGTGGTTTCAGGACTGTTTAGAAATGACAAAGCTTGAACGCCGTCAATTGCCACCCCAAAAAGGAGGTACACAGTGAGTGGCGTCGAAGAGCGCAAAGAATGCCGATGTTCAAGGTATAGCACGACGCCCAAGCATAGCGTAGCGGCTATCTCCGCCACCAGACACTGGACCTCCACGTCTGGGCGGGGGAAAGTCATTTGCCAACGAACGAAGATAGACAGATTAATGGCGCTCAGAACGCTAACAGTTACCTGAGAATCGGATTAAAATGATGTGCTATAATTTAAGGGATCGGCGACTCACAAGCTTATTCCGGAGAAGCGCCCCCTCACGGGCGTAAAGAGGCTGGGTCACATAATAGCAAAGAATGGCCGGTAAAAGGACAACGAAAGAGGCAGAGAACACAAAATTGACAGTAATTTTCTCTGGTAGCACAATGCTACCAAGAAATGAAGCAGTTGCAGCCCAGGAGGCCCCGTCTAAAGACGCATGCATTGTAATGTGCGACTACAATCCAGCGCCTAGCAATGTGACGGAGGCATCTGCGCCTTGAAGGTGATTGTAGAAAACCCCGATTAGGTAAAATAGAGAAGTTTTGGGGCCAATTTGGCGGAGCCGAGGAGAGCTGAATCAAGCTGCGAACGTATGACAGCTCAGAAGAGGGAAAAGGGGATGAACGGAACACATAGATGAGAGGACAAAAACAGCCGATCAGTTTGGGGTTCTTTTTAGGCGCGCTTACACGTTGGTGGGGCAGCTGAGAATACGTAAGCCTGTCGTAAATGCAACCGAAGTGGTGACCCCTCATCCTAAGAGTAGCTTCGTCACAGGCTGACAGAGTCGCTGGCAGCTGGTTACCAGCACACAGATGCTGGCCACTAACAATCCGATTCTTGATCACATGTGGTAATGAGGCATAGAAAACGGTTCCAAATAATGCTCCGGGGAATTCCCACTGTCTCAGGGCAACTGCAGACTCTAGCGCATACTTGTTCAACTGCAGAGCCCTTCAACCTAGCGCAAAGTAAGAATCGACACTTGGTGGGGGCTCTCTTCCACCTCTGGCCGTTGCTTGCACGATACCTAAATACAGTAATTCAGACGAATGCCCGCCGCCGCACTATCAATCTACTATGATTCGTCTTCCACGGATTCTGAGTCAAAGCCATGGCCAGGGTTTACAGCGACCCCATGATGCAGCCGAATAAGCCCGTCGGTACTCTCAATATCCATCGGGCGGTGCGCAATCGTCAAAATGGTACAACCGACAAAGCTTTCCTTCATAACTCGATTAGCGATTCTTTCAGTCTCCAAATCAACATTACTTGTCGCCTCGTCTACCAACACCACCTTACTGCCAGTTTCTCGCTGTCTCAAAATTGCTCGCGCGATGCATAGAAGCTGCATTTGCCCTTTTGAGTAGCCGATATCTTCAAGCATAGCATCAAGACCCCCCTTTCCAGTGAGTGGTGACCAGATCCGGAGACTATCCAGCAACTGCTCCATATCCGAGTCCTGCTTCTTTGCCTTTTCGTCCGTCGCGGAATAAGTTGAATTCATGGTGAGTGGCAGGAGATTGGTTCGAATACTAGCATTAAACCGTATTTGGTCCTGGGAAATGGTAATGATTCGAGATCGCAAATCGTGCAATGAGATTGAAATGATGTCGACGCCATCAATCTCGATCTTGCCCTTGTGCGGTATGAATCCGAGTATTGTCAGAAAGAGAGAGCTTTTACCACTCCCACTTCGGCCCACGATACCGACATGTTGACCAGGCAAGATAGACAGAGTCACGTCCTGAAGTGCTGGCACAGCATTGGGATCCTCCGTCGCGTATGTTGCGAAAACTTTCTCCATCTGCACCCGGCCTTCTGATGGCCAGTTGCTAGGCAGCCCTTCACTCTGTCGACGCGGTTCTTGTGGAGTCTCCTCCTCAAACACGGTGAGTCTTGCCAAGGCACCAGATGAAGTCTCAAGTCCTGTCCAAGCAGCCATCATATTTTCCAGGGCTATGCTGAGCCAAATGAGTCCCATAAAAGAGAGACCAATGGCAGAGGCTGAAGATGTTTGGTCAATAAATAGAGCCATCGCAACAAGCGTGATACCAAGACCCGCAGATAAAAGCCCAAGGACCATAGTTAGCCATTGTTGAATAGTCAGCAATGCATAAAAAGGTCTTTGTGATTCTTCCAGTAGTAATAAACCGCGCTGAATGTTTGGATTTTGCCATTGGAAGGCCTGGATATGGGTCAAGCCGGCGGCTGTTTCTTCAAGATAGGTTTGAAGCGGAGCCTGTGCCTCCAGATCCAAATGCCGCATTTGGCGGGATGTACGCAGATAATACCGCTGGATAAAGTATAACGCCAGCAGAATGGCGGGAAGAGTAGCAGAGAGATATGTTGCGCCAGAAAGAATGATACCAATTTGCATAGTTGCGTTTGTGCCGCAGTGAATTACCCTGATGAGCGCCGAGGGGAGATCTCTTGACAGCAAGGTCATGTCCTGGCTGTAGCGATTCAGTAGCATTCCCGTCGTTGTCATGCTCAAGAATCCCAACGTCGATCCCATTGTAGCGTTCAGAAGCTGCCGGTGCAGTTGGCTCGAGGAGTGGGGAGTCAGCTTCACATGGAGAAAATAGTACACGAGGCATCCAAATACGCATGTAAGCGATACAATGCTGGCGTAGCCTACAAAAAGTATGACTTTGTGCGGCTCTGTCTCAATCCAAATGCGGAGGTAGATTTCAGGGACAACTTCTCCGGCGGCGAACAGACCGGTGAACATCATGTACAGAATCATCTTGAACCATCCAATAGGTCGGATGAACATTCCATAGAGACGCAAGCTGCCCCTTTGACGAAGTGCGGTTTTATTGAACTCTGTGGCGGCAGCTTGCTTCTCAAGCGTCTTGCGGATTGCGCGTCGTTCTTCCGCGTCTGTTGCGGCAGGAAGATTGCGGGCCATCTTGTTCATCGAAGCAGCAAGTGCCTCGCGGTGTGCGTCGATGTGAGTCTTTCCTTGTAGCACAATGCAGCTCTTTCCGTCCAGGACAAGGAGTTGGTTGACCAAATGCAGGCAAGCTGGCAGATGAGTAACGATCAGAACCGTGGATCCAGCTTGAGCGAAAACGCCATCAGGACCAAGAAGATGATGAATAATAGCGGCAGCAGTATCGTGGTCAAGCGAGCTGAATGAATCGTCCAGGATTGTCAGCGAGTACTGCGCATAAGCAGTTCTCGCAATTCCGACACGCTGCCGCTGGCCTCCACTAAGATTTGCTCCATTCGTGCCAACGACATACTCCGCGCCACCAGGCAATTGATCGAGGTCTTCTTCAAGAAGGCAGGCTTTGACGACCCTGTCAAACCTGGCTTGGTCAAACTCCAGGTCTCCAACAATATTGGCAAGAACCGTGGTATCTCTGAGCCAGACATTTTCGCCGCAGTATGCGACCTTTTCAGTGCTGACCGAAACGGAACCTTCCAGAATCTCACTCTGCCCGAGGATACCACGAACAATTGTTGATTTGCCGCCACCTGTTAGGCCAACCAAGGCGGTGGTAGAGCCCGCAGGCAGCTGAAAGTTGACGCCATGCAGGAGCGGCGTTTTCGTCCCAAGCGGAGCAATATCAACAGACTGAAAGCGGACCATGTCCACACTCTCATTATTCATTTTTGGGTTCTTTTCGGGATAGCAATTGGCACCTGAAATGCACTTGGTTCTGGCATCGCTCTTTTCTTCCAGACACAAGAAATCTTGGATTCGAGCGAAACACGCGAGCGTATTTTTCCATCCCGTAAAGGCTCCTAAAAGGTCCATCAGAGGTTGCTGAATGAGTTGAAGCACTGTCAGGAGCGGAAACACCTTCGCAGCCGACATTTCACCACGAAAAGCAGGTCCAAACAAAGCTGCTGCAATGACGATAACCGGCGTCAGCAGGTCACCGACGAGCATGGGACCAAAGCCAAACGCTTGAAAATAGCGATAGCTTCTTGATATCCTGATTTCCTGCTCCCGAAGCAGCTGAATGAAGTCGATCACAGTCTGCTCAAGGCCGAGCATCTTGATGCCTTTAATTTGTGGCAAGATTTTGGCTGTCTGCGAGACTCTTGCCTCAATACCTTTGTTCCATTTAGAGAGTCGGCTTGCCGTGCGCGGTGCAATATTGTGTGACGCAGCGATGCTGAAAATTACCGGCGCGAAAACCGAAAAGGCGGACACACCAATGAATTGATACAGCACATACAGACCCAGCGCAATTTCCAGTATGCCGATGGGCATCGAAAGACATGTTGGCATGCCACTGACGATGCCACTGATATCGGCAGTCATGAGCGTGATGGCCGCAGATCGTTTCGCTTCCGTCTCCGATAAGTGATGCTCCTTGTGAATGATGAGCGCAATAAGGCCGCCCCGCAGACGAGTGATGAAGCGATTCATGAGGTGGGCGTGCGTCGTACGCGACAGAATGAGACCAATGAACAAGAGAGTAGCGGCTCCCTGTAGCCCGCTACGCTCGTTCATGTCGTTTATGCCTTCATGGCGCTTCGCTACCATGCTGATGACACGACTGAAAATGAATGGTTGCGAGAAATTGAACCCCGTAACTGCAAGCCTGGACAGAACCAGGCCAACAGCGCATCTTTTCCATGCTTTAAGACATGACTTGAACAATGCTGTAGACGAAGGATCGTTTTTGTACGATTGCCAATATGGTGCGACTTCTTGGTAAAGCCGTTCTGTGGCAAGCTCAGGGTCGAGTTGGCTCAAATGGTTCATGCGGAGCTCTGTTCGAAAGCCAATTGCGAGGATTGGTGTCACGAACAAGAATAGAACCCGGCTTATAGGGCCACTGACAGCTTCTAATCCGAGCTTGCTTTTCAAAGTCTCGTCCATGAGCAACGATCGTCTTGAGACCTCCTGCAGAGTGAGGAGGATAAGCCGGATACCGCCAGCCAGTGCCGCCAAGCCGCCAAGAACAGACATTTCCGGGCGCAAAAAGAAAGATCGACTTTTGGCCATCTCGAAGAGCAACCCGAAGAACAAATAGATGGACACGGGCACCGAGGCACGTATCGAATGTATGTGCTCCATATACATGATCGCCACCAAGCATGCTGTAGCCAAGAGCTCGAGGGCTGCCGCGGGGATCGATGTGCTTGTACGATTGTGAATTTTGGAAGCCCACAAGATCAAGGTGGCAAGCTGAGAGGCAAATAGAATGCCAACCGTCGCCTAATCTGCGAGTTAGCTGGCCGGCTCAGCCAACGAACGAGGCGAGCAACTCACAAGTTTTGCGCCCAGGAGCATTCCACCACGGGCGTAGATGGGCTTCTTAAAATAGTGCCAGAATAAAGACGGCGCAAATAAAACTACCACAGTTGAGACAACGATGCCAAAGATTGTTTCTTCAAATTTCAGTGTAAAATCGAAAATTGGCGAGATAGGCGCCCAGAAGGCTCCATCCGCGTTGGTAGCCATGGCTGAGGCGGCAAGGCTGCTGACAGATTCTAGGACAGAACTTGGGGGGGGAAATACCGGTATCAAGAGATTCTATACAGCTGAAGTGTGTATGAAGTAACCCGAACTGCTCACTTGCTCAACTATGAGGCGGCACAGATTGGTAGGAAGAAAAAACAGAAGCACCCAACCAACGACGGCGGGGAAATGAGTTATTCAGGTTATGTGTGCGAGCGGTTGGTAGTGAGATGCAATGCATTCATTAGTTCGCTATCAGCGCCTCCACAAGGATCTTGCAAGGGTCCGGCGGCGCCACTTTACGTACAGCCTGGTTTGCAAGTTGCTTGTTTGGCCAGCCTGGTCGTGGTTGTGGCCCAACTCCCTCATGCTGCATGCTGCATAAGGCTAGCATAAGCCAGTCAGCTTCGCTGTGTGCAACAATTGACCGTTTTATGCATTATTCCGTGTGGCCACGGCCCAGAAATCCGAAATAGTTTTCAGGTGAATGAATAGTGCGCGTGCGACAAAGGCGGCCACAGTTAGCTCGGTGGTCGAGTCTTCATCTACGCGCACGCCAGCATAGTGTTCAGCCAACGGAGCGTAAATGGGTTCGTAAATGGGTTACTGTGCCAAATAGCATTTCGCAAATTTTATTTGCAAAATTTCTCAAAAAAAAACCAGATCAGCAAATAGTTGTGACTAAAACAATCTCATGTGGTAATTTGCTCAATTTCGAATGGGAATCGGCTTCGGTGGCTCAAATGTTTCTTTCCGCCCACGACTGTATGATGCCCTCATTGCTCTCCTCATACACCTTCATCTCCACAGCATCCCCATTGACAAACGTGTTTGGCTGGTCATGTTGCGCCGTTTTGTTGCAAACAGGGTGATTGCAAGCCTGGCAGACATGTTACACGAGCACATGAGGGGCTTCGCAATTTTGGAAAGCGGATTCGCCCTCCTTGACCCCCAACAGGGCCATAAATACATCAGTCAGAGCAAACAAACATCACAGAAGAATCGCAGCTCAGAATTTTCTCTCTATATAAACGATGTCCTTCGACTTGCAGCAACAGAGAGAATGAGAGCTTATCGCGCAAGGAATTGAAGAGCCGTTTCCACTGCTTGGTCTTTGTGTCGCTAACTTAGGGGTTTCTGGGCGTCGGCTCTTCTCAAACGTAGAAGCTGACGGTTTTTCAGATTTGTTTGGCCACATTTCCGCTAAGCTTAGATAATACTGTGACTGGCTGTGCAATATTTTGCCTTAAATCACAGAAAAGGTAACTATCCTGAGCTCTGGTGTCGTGAATCTTCCCCACGTAACTCTCTAAAACTATATTATCAGTGCATTTTACTTCAAGATTTTCCAGGTTTTATGCTGTACCAGAATGTTCCTTTATGTATCTCCATCATGCGTTGGCTTTCCCACCATTCAGCCCACCTTGTCAAGTCAGAATAGCCTTTTATAAGAGCAGCACTTTCTGCCCTCTAGGTAGCTATTACTCCATGTTCTCTTTCGCGTCTTCAAATACCGAAGAATCTGAATCCTCGTCAGAAAAAGCATGGAGAACGCCCTCCTCCATCCGTCGCGTCAAGTCTCCTTGAGATGCCACGTCCGTCCTCAGTACAGATAATAAATCCTCAAATGCCGTCTCCAGCTTTTCGGAGCTGTCGGGTCTTGAATCCATTATGGAGCTATAATGATCACGTAGATATAATTTGTCAGACCTTGCACGGAGATGCTCTGCCGTTGTGAGAAGTTGAATCGTTTTAACATCAGCATATTGAGCAACAATGTCCAGAAGATTCGGCCCACGTAGGCGAGGGCATTGCTGGTACTCAGACCACCTTTCAAGCAGCAGCTTCAATACCGCATGATTGTTGTACTGGATAGCGGCTGTTAGGGGACTCTGCATGGCTTTGGAGCAGGCGTTAATGTTCGCGCCGTACTCCAGAAGAAGCATTGCGTGTGCAGCACTGCTTCCGCGTGCCACATGTAACAGTGGTGTTATTCCATCAACTCCAGTAGCTTCAATATCGGCATTAAAATCCAATAGAGATTTCATTACCATGGGATCAGATGCGTTCCGAGCTGCGCAGTTGAGAGGAGTGCCGAATTTGGTGCCTGGTGGCAGCTCAGGATCCGGATAAGCTCCAGCTTCGAGAAGGAGTCTAACGCATACTGCTTTATTCTGGTTTGCTGCCAAAGTCAATGGGGTATTGAACTTGTCGTCCATGTTGTTAGGGTCGGCGTCCCAGCTAAGGAGGGTAATGACAGCTCGCTCATCTCCCCGTGCTGCCGCCCACTGAAGTGGCGTACGGCCTGTAGCATCTGGAAAATCAACAATCTGGGGCTGCTCTAGTATGGTATTTTCCAAATCACCAGGGCATATACCAAGAACAATTTTGTGGAGTTTGCTGAAATTCTGTCGTTCGATGTAGTCACTGCCTTCTGCAATGATCCGAAGAATCTCAGTAGCCTCCTCGCTCAAACTTCCCCGGAGAATGACATCACCAGCTTTATCGCTCGGAGAATCGTCACTTTTTGCGATGGGCCTGTCTTCTAAGTCAGTTTCAGCAGCTAGTTAACGCTAAAGCTTGGCACACCTATAGGTTGGATCTGCGCCGGATAGCATGAGAAATTTGCAGGTCTCATACTGCTGTCCATACAAGGCCCACTGGAAATTTTGTTAATTCCTGACTAAATATGTCAAGCGCAACTTACCCTTAGCAATGAATAAACCCTTGTGGTACTGACATCGCGGGGAGATGCCAACCCCTGCTGAAACAAGCTTTTCAATCCTTCTATATTGCCATTGAGAGCAAAACTGACGCACTGTGAAGAATCCGATACCTGCCGAAGGGTGCTCAGTTGAAGAGATGGACCAGAATTTGCGTCGTAGGCAAGATGAAATCTGACGATCTGTGACCAGCAGAAGCCCAAGGGAAACCAATATTCAATATTCGCAGTCGGGATCTGTTTTCGAGCGCATTGATTGGAATCGCATATGTTACTCAATAAAGGTAGACCGCTATATCCGATGAATACATTGCCCAGTATACGATCCATGAAGGATGGAGACCTCGCGCTCCGCTCGGCGTGGCAGGAGCAGGGGCAGCCTGTATGACACTCGCATGCGCTTGGCGAAGCCGGACTCTGACTGATGTTGAATTCCTCCGAATGCGGGTCACCGAGGCCGGGCTAATTGCCCGAGGTGCGTTTCGTCTTGCCAGCGGTGCTACTGCACTATACAAGGGTCCGATTTGCTCTCTCTGAGAAGCATGCATCGCGGTCGATTGGGCGCGAATAAGAGCCTCTACTCTATCAAGGCGCTCATCAACTTGTGAATACCTTTGACTCAAAGACTGAGTAAACGTATTGTTCTGCTCCTGCAAAATGGCTTCGATGAAGCTGCTTGGAACTATTGGTTCGTCGCGGCCAGTGGCAGGCCCTGATATTTTGAAGCTTAGCTCCTCCAGCTGCAGCCTCACGTGCATCATATCTTTTCTTAACAGAGACAATTAGTTAAATCAGCTTCAATAACTTCACCAATCTGGGAAGCTTTCACTTACGAATTTGATGCCCCAAGAATGACATTGAGGCTTGATTTGGCTTCCTTAATGACCTCTTGCAGAATCGCAAAGCGACCTTGTTCCTTTCGCCATAAAAGTACGCGTTGGATTGCGTCCCTTTTCCGCGAGCCTGAGCTTGCAATAATTTTGTCTAGAACCACTTTGATCTCCAGCAGCGTCTGTTCCCCTCGTCCCAGCACAGCAGGCAAAGTTGAGTCTCCATGGCCATCCAGGCTGGTCAATTTTCTTTCTTGCACTGCTATGCTGACCTGGTTAAGTACGACTCTGAAATCTTGAATTTCGTTGTTCAGCGCATGCACTCGGCCAGGTAATGACTCCCAGTCTTCATGGAGGCTAGCAAGAACCTTGCCCACCTCCACTGCCACAGTGGTGACAGCGATAATGCTGGCCGTCAGTGATAAAGGGTCCATGGTCGATGCCAAGAGTAATTCCAGAAGCAGAAGGTTTCACAAGATATCGAAAACTGTTTTTGTCTGCTTACCCATCTTCTGGCCAGATTGTTTTGCCTCCTCATGCAGCTTATGATCATGTGATGCTGCATATGCCCAGTTACATGCAAGCTTAAGCGCCGACACCTGCAGTGCCCTAATTAATTACATGAGTGCAGGAATGGTTTGATAACTTCTCAAATTCAAACTTGAGCATCTCAAAAACTCTTTCACCATATTATTATTTCCCAGTGGCCCTTTCCAAAACATGGCTAGCACTGATCCTGGTTCCAGCACTCCTTTTGGTGCGGAAATGCGGATGAAGCACTTCGCGTTCGCTGAGGGGTATCAGCCCCTCAATCATGGATCGTTTGGTACGTTTCCAAAATCGGTGCTCGAATACCAGAGGCAACTGCAATTCGAAAGCGAAGCCAGACCGGATACTTGGATTCGTTATACCTACCTGGATCTTCTCAAAGCAAGCCGGGCCGCTCTTGCGCCTTTACTAGGCGCGGCAGCTGGCGAGGTTGTTTTACTTCCGAACGCCACGACTGGTGTGAATACCGTGCTACGAAATCTTATCTTCAATGAAGATGATGTGATTTTAAACTTTAGCACCATCTATGGAGCGTGTAGCAAGACTATTGAATCCCTCTCCGAGGTCTGCCCCGTCTCATCCCATCAAATCAAGATCACATATCCTGTGACAGACGATGAGATTGTGACCAAATTTCAGTCTGCGATTCAACAGGTAAAGGCCAATGGGAAAACTCCGAAGCTCGCTATGTTTGATGGTGTTCTTACTTTTCCTGGAGCACGATTTCCGTGGGAAAGATTGGTGACCATTTGCAAAGAACAGGGCATCTGGAGCTTTATGGATGCCGCACACGGCATCGGTCACATTGATCTGTCACATCTGGGCAGTGTTTCTCCTGACTTTATGATCAGCAATTGCTACAAGTACACACATCTGCCATATTACCTTGTATATTCTGGGCTAACATTTTTATCCCTCAATTTTAGGTGGCTCATGGTGCCTCGCGGATGTGCCGTGTTGTATGTACCATTTCGCAATCAACACCTCATATCGTCTACAGTACCAACTTCATGGGGTTATCTTCCCAAGGCCGCGCGCGCAACTGTATCTCCCGAGGAATACTTTGGCAAGCTATTTGAGAAGGTGTCAACTATTGACAACACGCCATATTGTTGCATCCCAGCTGCTCTCGAGTTCCGATCTAAGGTCTGTGGTGGAGAGACAAAGATACGTGATTATTGCTTCGAGCTCGCCGACCATGGTGGCACACGAATGGCGGAAATGTTTGGTACTGAAGCGCTACAGGGCGAGTCACGTTGTTGCTTTGCTACTGTCCGACTGCCACTAACGCTTGAGGAACTTGGAATCACGAGCGAGGGCAATGCAGTGGCAAAGTGGATGCAGGAATTGACTCCGGTAGAGTATGAAACATATATTCCAATCAAATGCTATGCTGGCGGATTTTGGTGCAGAATATCGGCGCAAATCTATTTGACGGTGGCGGACTTTGAATGGGCAGCAGCGACGATAATGAAGATTTGCGATCGTGCGAGATCCAGAGAGTGGGAGGGTAAATTACCCTCAGTGAGGTGATCCTCAAGTACGCAAGATGCGTACGGGCACGAAGCAACTAGAACAGATCTATAAGTACGGCAAAAATATGTTTCAATTTTCATGGCTTTTTTGAGCCTATCATCCATCTGCAGACTCAAGCAAAGCTAACAACTTCTTCGCTATCGTGTAAGCCAGGGCATTTGTTCCTAGGATTTCAGTCTGAGCCGTAATGCACAAACTGATAATTGATATGCTACACATTTACGTTCCAAGGGCCGCTTGCTAAATTTCAGCCCTGCATAGATGGCGAAGTAATAAAAGTAAGCCCGAACTTGTGGGTATGGGTTGCGATGGCCTTCAGCATCTCTATCATTGCGATATTCTTCCAAGGCTTGGGGGAGAAGCGAAGAGTTTCTTGAATTACAGCATTGAGGCATTGTAGATTTCTTGCCTCGTCGAGGCTAATGCTGCCACATTTGTTGTCAACTCTCATCATATCTGGGTCGATGGCGTTGTGCAGTTTTCAGACGCAATCCAAATCTGCGGAGCAAATGCAATGGTATCGCTGAGCAGTCGTGCGATCACGCACAGTTACTTTATAGGCACAGGTTTTAGCCAAAGTCAGGCACAAGCCATCATGACAAATTCGCGGTACTTGCCGTAAGAGGTAATACGGGGAGTGGCTCACATTTCATAGCTTGCACAAGTCGTATTTAATCGCAATACTATGACGCACGAGGCAGGCCTGCCAGCGTTCAGGTTACGTGTAGTGTAGTAGGCAGATCGTGAGCAAGCTGAAGGGCAACACGATATTGCAGCGTCCTTACAGTACAGCAGGTTCTAAATATCTGTGATTGCAAAGTAAGTATGAAAAGATCTTCCCGTCAGGAAAAGATCCGTCTCAGAAATCGAGTCCTGATGATTTAACAAGAGCATTTCGCAGTCAATAATGCGACTGGCTGCTGTTCATATACCCGGTTATGTATATATCCGAGTTAACGTTCAATTTATTGCATAAAGCAGCTCCAAGCCGAAAAGGCAAGGAGCAGCTTGGCCCACCAGGACGACCCACCGCTGCGCCGGCTGAATAGCGGATAGCCTATGCATTGGTCAGTTCAGCGTGCGCTGCCCAAACGCGCGACCCTCAAGCACTTACCAATTATCGCGGGTCAAGCTAAGACGCGTCGCAGCGCATCGCATTGCTTCATCACGACTTTGTGTCGCCGCCAACAAGCCAAATCGAGGTGGATTTATTGCAACCCCCGATATTGCGCCTAAGCGCCTGCGCAATTAGCCATGTATATTAAACAGATCATCATCCAGGGCTTCAAGAGGTATGTCCCGCCCAACAACTCAGATTGTCAAATGCCCCCCTCCTAACCTTCGCCACAGCTACAAGGACCAGACCGTCATTGAGCCCTTCTCGCCCAAGACCAATGTAATCGTCGGTCGCAATGGTTCCGGCAAGAGTAACTTCTTCGCAGCGATCCGCTTCGTCTTGAGTGATGCCTACACCCAGATGAGCCGTGAGGAGCGCCAGGGCCTCCTTCACGAAGGCTCTGGCTCTGCCGTCATGTCCGCATACGTGGAGATTATTTTCGACAACAGTGATGACCGCTTCCCTACCGGCAACAAAGAAGTTGTTCTGCGACGCACGATCGGCTTGAAGAAGGACGAGTACTCTGTCGACCGCAAAGTTGTCACCAAGACCGACGTCACCAACCTCTTGGAAGCTGCGGGTTTCTCACGCTCCAATCCATACTACATCGTCCCGCAAGGTCGCGTTACGGCCCTGACAAACATGAAAGAATCCGACCGACTGAACCTGCTCAAGGAAGTTGCTGGTACACAGGTCTACGAAGCGCGCCGTGCCGAATCTCTCAAGATTATGAACGAAACGAACAATAAGCGAGAGAAGATTGACGAGCTCCTTGAATACATCAAAGAACGACTGGCCGAGTTGCAAGAAGAAAAGGAAGAGCTGCGTGGCTTCCAGGACAAGGACCGTGAAAGGCGCTGTCTTGAATACGCCTACCATCACCGTGAACAAGTCACCATTCAGTCTGCTCTTGAAGATATCGACAACGCCAGACAGGACGGCCTCGATACGACCGACTCGCGCCGTGCAGAATTTATTCAGGGTGAAAAGGCCCTGTCAAAGCTCGACGCCGAGATCCACAAGCTTCAGCGCCAGATTGAGCTTCTACAAATTGACCGCAATCAGCTCGAGGAGGATCGTCGCGATAGTGCGAAGTCTCTAGCAAAAATCGAGCTCAAAGTCAAGAATCTTAAGGAAGGCCAATCAGCCCATGAACAAGCACGAGTCCAGCATGCCTCCGAGCTGCAGGCTGTTCAGAGTGACATTGCGAACAAGGAGAACGAACTCGGCTTGCTTCTTCCCAAATATAACCAGAAGAAACAAGCGGAAGATGAGATCCGTAGACAGCTCGATGCTGCCGAGGGCGCTCGCGGACGCCTCTTTGCCAAGCAGAGCCGAGGATCGAGATTCAAGAACAAGTCGGAACGTGATGCTTGGTTGAAGCAAGAGATCAGAGAACTCAGCAACACCACAAGCACTCAAAAGGCCAACCGCCTAGATGCTGACGAAGAAGTTCAGCGCGTTCAACAGATTATCACCCATGGCGAGGAAGAAATCGCAGAGCTGCGAAATCGTCTCGCCAACTGGAGCGGTAACAGAACGGGTCACGCCGACCAGGCTGCTGAGACAAGGCAAAAACTCGATCAACTTAACGACGAGCGCAAGCATCTTCGCCGTGAGGACGACAAGCTGAACTCAGTCATCTCCAACGCACGCCAGGAGAAGGAGCAGGCTGACCGAGAAATGTCCCACGCAGTTGATGGTGCCACAGCTCGTGGTCTTGCGACAATTAGACGTCTGAAGCAAGATCAAGATATCCCTGGTGCCTACGGTACGCTAGCCGACTTGCTCGAGGTCAACGAGGCATACCGTCTGCCTGTTGAACAGATTGCCGGTGCCAGTCTTTTCCACTACGTGGTGGACAACGCCGATACCGCCACACACTTGGCCGATACTCTATTCAAGCAGCGAGGTGGACGAGTCACTTTCATGCCGCTAGCGCAGCTCCGCCCGCGTCAGATAAACATGCCGAAGTCCAGCGACGCCGTGCCGCTTCTGAGCAAGATCAGCTTCGAGCCCATGTATGAGAAGGCCTTCCAACAAGTGTTTGGCAAGACTGTTGTTTGTCCCAATCTGGCCGTCGCTGCTCAGTATGCACGAAGCCACGGTGTTGATGGTATTACCGTTGAGGGTGACACCACGAACAAGCGAGGTGCCATGACTGGTGGTTATATTGATCCCAGAAAGTCGCGTCTCGAAGCCGTGCAGTCAGCCAACAAGTGGCGACGCGAATTCGACAACTTGGTGGCCCAGTCTCGTGACTTGAGAGACCAGATTGAACGCAAGGATCAAGAGATTACAGCGGCTATGTCTGAGGTGCAAAAGGCGGAACAGAAGCTTCGACAAGCCGAAGATGGTTTCGAGCCACTGAAGCACGAGCTGCGAAACAAGACTGCGCACATCGAGAGTGAGCGAGCCCACCTCGACTCTGCCATGAAGCGCCGTGACGCCGTGGAGAAGAACATGAACGTTTTCATGGAAGAGATTGCCGCCCACGAAGCTGAAATGGGCACTGAATTCAAGAAGAGCTTGACTTCTGCCGAAGAGCAGGAACTCGAAAGCCTGACTTTCACTGCCCAGCAGCTGCAGCAACAATGGAATGAGATTAGCAACGTCAGAAGAGAGCTGGAGCGCAGGAAGCAATTCCTAGAAGTAGATCTCCGCCAGAATCTACAGATGAAACTTGATCAGCTCAGCAGTCAGGCGTTCGAGAACTCGTCTTCGACGGGCACATCCGGAGGTCTGGGTGATGCGCAAAAGGAACTCAAGAAGGCGCAGACCACGCTCAAGTCAGTTACTGCCAACCTGCATGAGGTGGAGCAGCAGATCGAGAACCTCACTACTCGTGCCGAGACCGTAACCACAGAGCGTGCTCAGCGCGAGCAAACGCAGAACGAGATTTCTTCGAGAATAGAGAAACAGCAGAAGCGTTTGGAGAAGACTCTGCAGCGCAAGGCTCTCCTCACCACGCAAGCCGCTGAATGTGCCAAGAATATCCGCGAGCTTGGCGTGCTGCCTGAGGAGGCTTTTGACAAGTACGAAAACATGGAGGCCAACGTCATCACCAACAAGCTGAAGAAGGTCAACGAGGCGTTGAAGAAATACAAGCACGTCAACAAGAAGGCCTTTGAGCAGTACAGCAACTTCACCCAGCAGGAAGATCATCTGATGAAGCGTCGCAAGGAACTGGACGCCTCTCAGGGATCTATTGAGGAGCTCGTTGAACACTTGGATCGTCGTAAGGACGAAGCCATCGAGCGCACGTTCAAGCAAGTGTCCAAGGAGTTTGCCACCATCTTCCAGAAACTGGTACCTGCTGGTCACGGTCGCCTGGTCATCCAGCGCAGAACCGACCGCCGCCAAGACCCCGACGAGTCGGATGAGGAGGCGCGTGGCAGCGTCGAGAACTACATTGGCGTTGGAATCAGCGTGTCTTTCAACTCGAAGCACCTGGATGAGCAGCAGCGCATTCAGCAGCTCAGTGGTGGTCAAAAGAGTAAGTCGTCTGCCATTATTGCATGCACTAGTATCAGCTAAATGCTAACCATTTTTGCCTTAGGTCTTTGCGCTCTGTGCCTCATTTTCGCGCTGCAGCAGACGGAAAGCAGCCCCATGGTCATCTTTGACGAGGTCGACGCCAACCTGGACGCGCAGTACCGTACCGCCGTCGCGGCCCTGCTCGAGTCCATCTCCAACGAGGCCGGCACGCAGTTCATCTGCACGACCTTCCGTCCCGAGATTGTGCACACGGCCGACAAGTGCTACGGTGTCACGTTCCACAACAAGACCAGTGGCGTCAATTGTGTGCCCCGCGAGGACGCCCTGAGCTTTGTCGAGGGACAGGCCAAACCTACGTAAACGGTTGATCTTTTGTCGGCGTGAACAAGTTGTTTTTTTCTCGGGGAGGGGAGAGCTGGGAAATGTTTGGCTTGGAGTCATTGGCGTTGGAAAAGGGCTTTCACTGTGTAAAGATTGGGCTGGATATCCCGTGGATGGACGAAGTTTTTTTTTCATCATGTTGCTGGTTTTTGCTTGTTAAAAACAATGCTTTCGCCATACTATGTATCATCTTGAGGGCTCTTTTTTATCTTATTCGATTTCTGGGCATTGCTTCTGTGACATGATTGTGTCCTACTTCTGGGCATCGCTTTGATTTGACTGGATGATGTGTCCTTGTTGTGACAGTCCCTCACTTCGTATTCTTCCAGATAAAGTTCCACTGATGTTTGGTATACATTTTCAAGACTATAGAAAAATAATTATCGCAATCAAGCGACGGTAATTGTACAAGTCAACCTGGTCGCTACAACCAAGCATCGTCTGAAAACCCATCCACGCAGGGTTTTCATTGCTCCCACCATGCTGTATTTATACACTGTGTTCCTTTCTTTTTCCCTTTTCAAGCATTCACCTCCTCGCCTCCCCTTTTACCGATCCGACATCATGTTGCGCACGCCGCGGAAGTAAGCCTCGGGCAACTCCTTTTGGAGCTCCTCGCGGGTCAGCCACTTGAAGTCGGTGTAGCCGAGCGGGTTGCCCTCGAGGTCGGCCTGGCCGGCCATGATGCGGCCGCGGAGGAAAAAGGTCTTGCGGCCCTTTTGCTGGACGGCGCCGTCCTGGGCGAGGGTGGGCTCGTCAACGAGGTGGGCGACGGGGACGCGGCCGACGATCCAGGTGTTCATGTTGACGCCGGCGGCCTGTTCGAGGACACGTTTGGCGGCCTTTTTTTTTAACCATTTGTTAGTTTTGCAAAAATTCACTTCATGTTGTAGCTTTTATTCTTGCAAGAATGGTGCACAAACTTACAACGTGGAGATTCTCCGACTCGGCGAGGACGTCGGCGGGGAAACCCCAGCCGTCCTTGCCCTTGACGACGAGGTAGAGCGTCTGGTCGAGCTTCCTGTCGAGGCGCTTCACGTCGTTCTTGGCGTCGGCCTCGGTCTCGCGGGGCATGGGCGCGGGCGCCTCGACCAGGTCCTCGGGGGCGGTGAGCTCGGCGTCGTCGCCGACGCGCTCCTTGGCGACGGTGCCGTCGCGCTCCTTGACTTTCAGGTCCCAGTCAAGGCGCCGCGGGGTGTCGGGCTTGTAGTAGATGGACGGGATAAAGGCCGTGTTGAGGCGCTCCTCGAGGCGCTTCTGGTAGAAGAAGAAGGCGTTCTCAAAGGGGTGCAGCGGGCGCGTCAGCAGCGGCGGCCGCGTGAGGATGAGCCCGGAGCGGATGTCGTAGGGGGCGGCCGGGGCGGGCGTCGTTCGTGACGAGGATGGCACGGAGGAGCCGGTGGTTGTGGTGGAAATGGTGGCCGCGGCAGAGTAGAAGCGCGCAGGGTTCGGTCTCGTGGCGGCGCATCGTGAGCAGACGCTGGAGGATGAAGCTGGTGGTGGGATGTGGTCAGGAAGGGGATTCTTTCTCGCCATTTTTTTTTCTTCTTCTCGCGTGCACATCTCTACAGGGCCAATTGGCGGGTAGAAGCCGCTGGGAAGGGGAATTGAAGCAACTTACAAGATAGCACGGATCGTAATGTCCGGCTTCCCCTGCTGGATGAAGACATGGCGTGCGGTTGAGCGTTGCGTTTCTCCTTCGACGACGACGGCAACACGAACGTGGAAAGATTTTGGGAGTCGCAGCTAAGGTTTACCCACACTCGACGCTCGACCACCCCCCAAAGGCTCTAGGTAGTTAGGTAGAGCTGGCCCAGCGCGCGCCGCCAGGGGAGAGAGCCCGCAGTGGGAAGCCAGGCCTGCTTAGGTAACCCAGTCTCCAGAACTGCGCACCTGAATCCTCAGGCCCCACGCACGCTTGCTCAGTAAAAAGCACGACTGCGGCCGCCAGAGCTTTCGTCTTTTTCTCTTCTTCTCCCTCTCAAGGCACCGTTTTCCTTATCGTCAAGACTCGTTTTATTCACCCCCAAAACGTCCTGATCATTTTACAAGTGCCGAGAGAGAATCCCCAGAGCAGTCTTTTCGCTAGCGGTACCTGCAATTTTAACCTCACCGGGTCCTGTTAGATAGATACTGCTGACATGTCACGAAACACCTTTTGATTCTCTTGTGAAGCCGAGCCAATTTTTGTAGGCCATTGTAGTAAAGCGCATCACGTGCGACAAGTGTATATTTCAATTATAAACAATCATGGTAAACCCAGAAATCATATGCTTCGTCCCTTTCCTGTGCGCCAGCTGACAATGAGCGACATGTTGTGTGCTATGGAAAAAAGTCGCTATCAAACACAAAATTTGACCCTGCTGCAGACCTGCAGCCCCGGGGTCCTTGAAACGCCTTGCTGTATTCCCTTCTTCTGCCTGACGCAATAAATCAGAACAAATTGACCAAAAAAAAGTACAAATCATATAGCCAATAAATTTTGCAGACGTGGTCGTCTCTGCAATCGAATAATAAACACCGTCAGCCTGCAATGCGATGGTGTGGCTACACCACTGAGGGTGTGGTGTTGCTATTTGCGCCGTGGTTGTGCGTATCGCAGGGTATTGAACCAGTCAGGTATGAATCGCCCAAAAAAACACCAAATGAAAATCCACAACGCCAGATATACAGTTCAATACAAACGAGCCGATGATTCATGTATGTGCGTAATAAATTCTCGGCTCGAGTTTCCGTCTCGTGGTCATCATTATGCGGCTGTGAGATCCAACATGGCTTGTGCAACAGCCTGGTCGGCTCTCTTCTCCCACCTGCGTCGCGTAGCTTCATCGAGCACCGAGGCATTCTTGACTTCTTCGTAAAGCTGTCGAGATATATCTCGATTAATAGAGGCGTATTGTTCAGTCGTCAGCTTCTGCGCGCGCCAGTGCGGCCGCAAAGCCGATTTGACAATCTCGTTGATGCTCTTCTTGTCTTCTTGGGTCATGGTGAGTCTCGTCGGAGAGCTCTCTGCCGTTCGTGCAGCAGTTGGCTGGGGCCGGCGAGGCCGTGGCTGACGAATTTCCACAGTTCGAATGTCTCCTCGCATCGGTCGCGATTCCGAGTCGCTGTGGTCGCTGCTGTAGCGGTTGGGTGAATAGTTTGCGGGGGCATACACCGGTTCAATGTGGGTGCTGAGTGAAAGCGTCGGAGAGGTAGGGCGCCCATTGAGCCGTGGGAGAGGAGGCGGTGTCAACGACATGGCTCTAGGGCTGCTGTGGTTTGAGGGAGATGGAGATATGACGGGGGATGATGCATCGGGCATCTGCCGTGTGGGTAAAGCAATGCCATTCTCGTCTTCGGACTGGGCGCTGGGTTCCAGTTCCTTGAGAAGAGCTGACACCAGAGCAGGCTCGTTTGTTGTTTGCTGGAGCTGACCGCCCTGTCGCGACGAGGAACCATTCACAGGTGACGTGGCCGCAGCTGGTCGAGACTGGTGCTGGTTCGAAGGGCCAGCCGCAGCTGGCGATGAGGCTGATGTAGATGCCTCAGCGTGTGTGGCAAGTCGACGGGTTCGTGGCCGTTTCAGTTTCCTCTCCGGCTCGGGCACGGGCTCGGCGGGGGATGCGGTCAAGGATGTTGCCTTGCGTTTGCGTGCGTTGGCGGAGGCAGGAGAGCCCTCGGCTTCGCGGGCCATTTCCAGAGCACCCCAGGCCCTGCGTTCATCGCGAGTCTCCTGGACAGGCGGAGGCGGCGGCGTTGCGACGGGCTGCAAGCGCTCGGTGATCTGAGGAGGGATAGTGCTGACAAAGGCATCGCGAGCGCCAAGACGGTTGGCGATGCTTATGCGCTGCTGCAAGCGTTGGATTTCGCGGTTTTCAAGCTGCTGCAGGCGGCGGAAGCCTCCGAGGTCTTCGTCCTCGTCGTCGTGGTTGTCGAGATCGAGGTCGCTCATCTCGTAGAAGCGACTGGAGAACTGGCCCCACGCATCTTGCCACTCTGCATTGCGAGCCTGCCTGCGAGCCCGTCGCAGGCGCGCACGAGTACGGACGTGCAAACCGCGGTGCTCGCGAGGAACGGGGCGGCGAAACTGCCTGGGTCGCGGTTGGGGGGCTTCGGAGTCGACCGCCTGGGAGCCATTCTGGGACTCTTCTGTAAGCTCAAACAGGTGGGCGCACTCCATGCAGTACCAGTCGCCATCGGGGATGTAGTCGAGCCCGATGCAGTGGGTGTGGTAGGCGGCATCGCAGCTATCGCACAGCAGCAGGATATCTTCTCGTTCGGCCGAACCGCAGACAGGGCAGGGGTTGGCTTCTTCCTCGTCGTCCTCTGCGTTTTCGCCAAGCCACTGCTGGACGTCGAACTCGGCGACCTGCTTCTTGTCTTGGACTGTATATGTCGAAACGGCGGTTCCTAGAGGTTTGAAATTGATCTGTTAGCAAACTCGATTTGCATTTTAAAAGAGATAATGGCAAGGGAAGAATTTCACGGTGGTGACGGGGGAGGGGCGTGGTTGTCGTACCATCAACGCCATTGTAGACGCGCACAGAGTGAAACGGAGTCCTGCATATGGGGCAGGTGTTGGTTTTTTTGGCCCAGGATCGAATACAAGCATCGTGAATAATGTGCTCGCATCCGTCTAGAGCGGCGACGATATTGAGATAGCTATCATCCTGGGCGGCGGCTTCGTGCTCGAGGGCGGCGGCAACGGAATCGTCAGAGGAGGCGCCGTTAATGCTAGCGGGCGTGGGTAGGTGATCCAGGCATATGATGCACTGGTCGGGCTCAGACATGGTGCCGATTGCGACAATACGGGCCCGAGTCTGACGAAAACATGTAAAATCAGAGAGTCGGAGAGGAGAAAGGGTTGACAAAGGGAAAATCGAGTATTTAAGAGAAAAAAAAGAAGAGGGCGATGGGGTAGGGGGGGAGGCAATAACGAGCAGCGTGGATTTGACGGTGCTGAGAGTGACGACGGTTTGACACCAGCTGGGGGAGCGTGAGTGTTAGTGGTGGTGGAGTGTGGTGGTGGTGGTATGGCAGTGTCAAGTAGGTAGGCAGGCGCTGGCAGTGGTGCTGGTAGTGGTGGTGCTTGTGGTGGTGCTTGCGGTGGTGGATGATGCAGCGACTCCACGGCGGCGCCAGCGGATTTTTGGTGAGAGACTCGGGTGGCTTCAGGCGGTGCGAAAAAGGGAATCAAGGGAAGGTGAAGAGGGAGGAAGAGGCGGGCAGCGCGCCCGTCCAGGCCGTCTAAAAGGCGGGCGGTAGTTGGTGGCAGAGACTACAGGGACTGTGTATTTGTTTAGAGGTACTTGACGGACTACTAAATAGTTGATGGACAGCCAAGTACCTCCTCAGAATACTAGTTAATTCAAGACCAGGCACGCACCGCATGGCTGAAGGAAGCCTACAACGGGCAAATCAGGCGCTACCACTCAGCATCCACTGCTGCACCCTGCGCACACTCAACCAGTGGGGCTGCCCAGCCGTGACGGCGCGTTGGAGACGCCACGCATTTGCTCTCTACTGGCCTCCGTCTTTGGGGGGTTTCCCATGATTACTTGGAAATTTCAAGCAGTCGACAAACTGACCATTCCATTCGGGAGCTGCTGGCTGGCTAGGTAGCTGACTTGCTCCGGCCCTTTCTCCCCCCAAGCCGTGGCTCAGCCGTGGCTCAGCCGTGGCTCAGTCGTCAGTGGGCCATTCCCTCTACCGGAAACAGCCAGATGCCACTCGCTTCCTTTCCGCCCACGAATAAAGCCACTATTTTCCGTATAGTCCGTCTCCTCTCTCAACCTAGTCCCGTGCAGGTACCGACTACTTTACACATGACGATTGCCTAGGTAGGTACTGGATGGGGTCCCTCGAGCACGCTCCCAAGGTGGGCTGGCAATCGTGACCATAGAGTTGCCTAGCTTAGAGTGTGTACCCAGGTCACCCCAAGAACCTCTACGACTCATCGCCACGCTCCTCTGACAATGCGCCAGGCACCAGAGATGAAAAAAAAGGTACCAAAAATAACATGAAGAATGAAAATGCCATCCGCCAAGTTTCCCTGTCCCCTCCGTCTCCCATGGAATGCACGCTGCGCAAACTAGTCGTGTATTTGAGACATCTTGCGGCGCATCTATTAGTTGCTATTTGACTAAGAGTTAGCCTGCACTCTCTCCCCGGAACAAAGTAACCCACCACACCTCATCAAGATCACCTACAGTGGCCAGCTGACTTGGAAGGGGGCCGGCAGCTACAAAGTCTTTTGACACTATGCTACCCAATTCAATTCTATTTCGAGACATGCTGCCGGCTGCCATCCTCCAATGAACCTCTCTTCATCTTTTTTTTCCCCTTGCGGCTCTGCCCACGCCCTCGTTGCACCACGCTCACTGTTTCGCGGCGGCCCTGATGTCGCCAATCACGGATGTTACCAGAGCCGCTACCGTTGCCAGAAGCAGGGCCGCATCTGCTCCGGGCTCCTTGCCCTCCCGCAGTCGCAGTCCCAGACCCATGACCTGGGCCGCGACGCAAAAGAACAAGGCGTACGACCGAGTCGCTCGCACCAGCGCCAGCGTCGCCAGCGCCGTGTCGACGTAGGGAATCATCCACGTCGACTCGTTGTCCGGCGCGCGGTCCAGCTGGTACTCGTAAAAGGCCGGCGTGTAAACACCGTGGGTGAAGCGGCTAAAGGCACCCAAGTAGATGATGGCGATGACCGTGTGAGTGGCCACTGCGCCTGCGGCCCGTGTCAAGGAAGCCATTTGCGGTTGGTTAAAAGCCGACGGGTCGTGTCCGCAAGTCGAGGAAGAAGGGACACTCCCAAGCATCCAACTCGCCCAGCAGCAAGCATCATGCTGCCCTGGACGACTACGTAAGCGAGCCAGACAGGGTAAGGCTGCGCTAGGCTATCATGTTTATTAGTGGAAGCCATCTTCCAGCACATTGAAGTACCTGATGGAGGGGTCATGCGTACAGGGTACATATTCACCCAGCAAGACGAGCTCGGCTAGTTGCCTGTACCTCTCAGTAAATCGTAAGTAGAAGAAACCCACAACCTCAGGTGAGGCGGCGAGAACCAGTATGGGCGAAATGGTTCTTCAAGTTTGTTACACACGCTCAGCTTGAACTAGTTAAGATTTTAGCACGCAGGCCACCGGGATTGGTGACACTGCAGAATGCCTCCTACGTCCACCACGCTTCCCTCCCTGCAGTTTGACACGCTGTGGGGTGATAAGCCATGCACGTTGACGCTTCTGTTGCCCAGGACTACTAACATCAGCATGCAGGCCCTGAGCCTTGTCATGCAGCCGACGTGCAGCACTAATTGATCCCGGCTGTGTCACGACCAACCCAAAGACATCTGCTCATTATGGGATTTCTCAGCGGAAAGAAACTTCGCAAGGTTCTGAGCTCAGTTCGGCAGGCCGAGGCTAAGCCCTATGATGGCGTCAAGGAGTCGAAAAAGGCGCTGATTGCCGAACTGCAGGGCTCGCAGCCCGGAGAAGAACTGCCCCAGCGATTCGAGTTGGAGGCGTCGCTGCCCATAAAGGGGTCGCCGAGGTGCAGTCCATCGGAGGAGTCGCCAGCCGTGGAGGATGCGCGGAAGCGGCTCATCATCGGCATCGACTTTGGCACTACATACTCTGGAGTCGCGTATTGCTTTCCTGACAAGAGAAACGCCAAGCCCCGCGCCGTCGTCAACTGGCCAGGTAAGCAGCTCTTCCACAAGCAAATGCTGCAGTGTCCCAAAACCTGCTGGCGCGGCGGACGATACTTACAGTGAGACCTCAGGCGCGGCACATGGCAGCGCGCCCAAGATTCCAACCCTGATATCCTACGACAAGCAAGACCCGGGCATCTTCAAGTGGGGAGCGCTCGTGGATAAGAAGAGCGACGCCATCGTGGGCGTGAAGCTGTTGCTGGATCCCAGCCAGAAATCGCCGTCCTACCTGCCGGCGAGGAACGTCAAGAAGGACATGAAGCTGTTGCCAAAGCCCCCGGTGGACATCGCAGCCGACTTTCTCCGCGTGCTCAACGCACATGCAATGTCGCAGATTGAGCAGGCGACGCCTGCCGGGGCGATGGAGGGCCGAGAGAAGGAGTACGTCCTCTCTGGTAAGTCGGAACGCGCGGCAAGAGTCCGAACAGGGAGCGCTGACGAAGGGCAATGCAGTGCCGGCAGTATGGTCGGACGTGGCCAAAGATGCTACCCTGGCAGTATGTCTAGCATCCTTGGGCCCAGACCAGCCTTTGAAAGAGCAGGTCGAGAAGCTTACAACTTTGTGCAGGCTGCCGAGAAGGCTGGAATCTCTCCCATCACCTTAATCAAAGAGCCAGAGGCTGCTGCTTTGTACGCGCTTAGGGACGAGGACTATGCCGTTGAGCCCAAAGACTGCTTCGTCATCTGCGATGCAGGCGGTGGCACTGTCGATTTAATCTCGTATGAAGTCGGGTCAACCAAGCCGACGCTGGAGGTCCACGAGGTGATTCCAGGCACTGGTATGCTCACATTGACGGCTCTTCGCATGCGAGTGATGCGGGCGGTAATGACTGACTGTGTTTGTTCTACATAGGCGCCACGGTCGGCTCGCTCGGTCTGAACAAGCGCTTCGCCGAAGCGGTGCAGAGCTTGTTTGACGAAGACGACTGGCCCGGCGTGAAGCGCAGCGAAGATTTTCGCCACGCGGAACGCAAGTTTGAAGATGAAGTTAAGAAGGGCTTTCAAGGCAGACCCGATGAGGAGTATCTAATATATTTCCCGAGAGTGGGACTCGCGGACGATCCCGAGAACGGCATCGTGTCAAACGTCTGGACCATGAAGATGTAATGTTTCCCCCGCAATTAGAACGGTACCTGGTTACTCATTTCCAGTCACAGAGACGACGTGCGGGCGATTTTTGAACCCGTGGTGACGGACATCTTGAGGCTCATCAAGGACCAAGTCCAGTCTGTGAAGCTCAAACGAAGAAACGACAAGGTCGCTGTATGTAACAAACTCCGAGCTAAAACTGAACTCCATATCTGCTGCTAACCTAACTTTAGGGAATTGTGCTGGTCGGGGGCTTTGGAAGTAGCCAGTATCTCAAGCACAGAGTGCAGACAGAGCACCCGCACATCCACGTCTTCCAGCCCGCAGATGCGTGGGCCGCAATTGTCAAGTAAGTATCGCCACTTTTGCCATTCAGCACCTGCTAGACTTGTATTAACACTGGTTTGAATATTTTCAGAGGAGCTGTCTTGTCCAAGCTGCCAGGGGAAGCGATCGTCTCCAGCACGGCCGCTGTTCGCCACTATGGAATTGAAGTCAGCTCCCTCTATGACGAGGTGAGAGATGCAGGTCGATTGCGAATAAAGAACGATTATGATGGATCAAACCGAGTCAAAACGGTGGGTAGCACACATACCACATACACGAACCAATTGCCTCTCCAAACCTTGAACTGACTGTGGACTTTAGATGGTGTGGTACATCAACATCGGTGACAACATCCGTCGAGACCAAACCATACAGTTACCAGTTTATCGTTGTGTTCCTGTAGATTCTGATGCCAAGGCATTTTTGTTTTACAGCCAGCTCATTGAAGCGGAAGACGAGTAAGTTTGGACATTTGCACCAAGTGCCCACGGTAAGCGCCGTCTGGACTTGTTCTAATTCCAGAGCGCAGAATTGCCCCCCTTTACCGCTCAGAAGGGCAGAAGATCAAGGTCTGCTGCAGATTAAAGTCGGATTTGTCTGGGGTGCCGCGATCCAAGTTCAATAAGAAGATTGGTGAGTTTGCGGTATCCCATCTTGAAGGTTTTGCACAACAGCTAACCAAAGGCGACGCGCAGGCGAGGAAGGAAAGCAATAGTAAGTCTGCGAGTGATGCAACACCCCCTTACGCAGTCAGCTGATCGCGACATCGCACAGTTGGGAGGTACAGTATAATCTGGTTATCGCTTTCAAGCCTGCTCTCATGTCGTTCTCTCTCGAGCTGGATGGGGAAACCATAGGATCCGTTGAGGCTCACTTTGCGCACTAGGAATCGATACATAGCCTAAGACTTTGCCGTTGCGCAGGTTCAAACAGCCGCGACAGAAGGCAGCAGTTACGCGGGGTCCAGCAAAAGATGGAGAACGAAACCAGTTCCAGCTGCTATCGAAAGACTGGGCTCTCTGTATTCATCGTCACATGCGCAGAATTGATACGTTAGATCTCGGCAGTAATGCCAGGCTGGACGATGGCCCAGCCCGTTGATGATGGAGCCGTATCTTGATGACGAGGCCGGGCTAGTGCTCAGGTACAATGTCGAGCGCGCGATTGGTCGCTCCGTACGGGTGGGACTCTCGGGAAACGGATACTCGTGCAAGGCTGGTTCGGTGAGGTTGAGTGAGCCCTACTCTTTGTGATTAAATCCGCCTTCTTAGAACTTGGTCGGGACCGCACATATGCTAGCTCAGTAGCCACCTAATCTACAAGCATCGTTTCCAAATTTCGAAACGCTGACCACCTTTCATGGTTGTCTGCAAAATTAGCAAAGAATACAAAACACATACTGTGAGGAGACACATTGAACCGGGCTCGTTTGGCTGGACCAAAATGCAGTTGGGAGAGACTCTCTAGAGTCAATTCCATCTATTAGTTTCTTGTCCCCGAGAAACAGCTGGCAAAAAAAAACCCCAAAAGATCAAATTATGAGTTCTAAACGTACTTATACACAACCTAGTGTCTCGTTTATGGGTCCGAATATTCCAATAGCCTCACCCACGGCAACACCAATGTCACAATATGTTGAAGCATCACATCCATTTGTCGTCGTAGCAGTGTACGCATGCCTGCCTCAGTCTACCGGGGTCGCCGCTTCCAGAGATGCGTTCTGGCAACAATGAAAGCCTGGCTCCGTCGCGAGGCGCGACGTCCGCTCTCCCTCTCCATCCAAGCCATGGAGCTCCGCGTCCAAAGCAGACGCCACTCGCAGATGTCACATATCTTGAAGCTGATTCCAAGCGCGGGGTGGACTCTCGTAACAGCTACACAGGTTTTGGATTGGTCGCCGCTGGCCGACGTCGCGTTGTGCGACGAGCTGGGTTTGTAGTTTGCAGAATGACGTGGAGGGGTATCAGAGTGCACGCCGTCAGCTTTGTGGGCTATATATGCCGATCGCTCTCAGGTATGCCTCGGTGCTGTGGACGCTCTTGTGCTTCCTGGTCGTCATGCTGTGAACGGCATTCCAGAGCTTGGACTCGGTTCGCACCGGCAATCTTGCACGGTTAGCTCTATTTCCGCAGACCCAAGTACATCTTGAGGCGCTGTTCCTTTTTTGAGAAACTTTCTTCGCAGTTGGAACGGTGCAAGTACAATTTGTGAAGGATATCGTCGATGCTTGCTGCGCGCAACCGTGCACGGTCTTGTTAGTCTGTCTCATTGACTTTGAACCAGGGCGAACGGAGCAGAGACCTCCATATCGATATACTCAGGGTTACTTTTCAGACAATCATACTTACATGGAAGGCCGTGCAGCGCACCGTATGAGCTTGGTATGCCTCGGATAATCTCGTTGTCGATTCCGCGCAGCTTAAAAATTGTGTTTTTGCAGCAGCTCGACATTCGATTGGCGAGGCGCACAGCGCTGTTGTAATGTCCAGCACGCATTTCCAACTGCACCTCGTCTACTTTTTTGGTGAGTCCCCGAACGATCTCGTTGAATTCTCGGACGAGCTCATTGTTCGCCGCGGTTGCAGCCGCCTGTGCCGCATTTGTTGCGTTCTGTATACCATTCAGTTTTGTGTCCAGACTCGTACTCAATCCCGTAAATGCAGTCGTGTTCAGCTCCAAGTGAGTTTGAAGATTGACAATGTCATTCTGAAGCGTGTTGCGAGCCTGGGTGGTGTTCTGGATGATGTAGTCGCGCGCCTGGGTGGTTGCGGTAATAATGGCGTCGCGCATCTGGCTGACATGATCTCCAAACCCGGCGATGATGCCTGTCAACGTTGCCTGGATGGCGGTGGTCGCGGTCGTGATCGTCTGCTGCGCATCGCCCACCGCGTTCAGGATATTCGTCTGCGCCGCTGTGATGGAAGCAACTATCTGTGTGCGAGAGTCGGCAGCTGCCAGAATTATTCTGTCCTGTGTTTCTACAAGCCTATCTTGTAGAGTTTGCACCGCCTCGCCGCTGACAGTGATAATAGCCGTCTCAGCTGATGTTAGCTGTGTCTTCAGCTGAGAGTGGTTATCCTGCATGGAGGTTGCGATGCTGCCAAGAGCGGTGCGTAATTGGGCGACAGCAATATTCAAGGTGCCAAAGTCACAATGTTGTCGGATGTTGTTCTCAGCTTTGTCAATGTGCGTTCGCAAGCCTGCCCTTGCGGCATCCGCCTCGTTGAAGCGCGCTCTGATCTCGGTGCTCATCGTACCCAACTCCTGCCGCAAAGCATTGACTGCAGCGGCAACCTGAGCAATTTCGTGATTCTACACATATTCGACGATCATGACGGCAGCTTAGTCAGGGCTCACGCAGCACACGCGCAGGATGTCATATGACCTACCTGATGCGCGGCGTTGGCCATTATTCTCGGTTATGGCATGCAGCTCAACGGAGAAGTAGTATTCTCGTGCGAGGCAAAGACAGGTAAGCCCCGGGATGGCGAGCCTCGTTTCTGGTTGCCATCATACCATGAATAATGGGCAGTTTGCAGGGAGGGCGGTGGCCACCCGGAGTGGCCGCCGTCTAAGGTAGGCGTACCGCGGGTGCAGCTGTGATGGATGGCAACTTCGTTCTTCCCGCCTGCAAGGCGGCCAATGCAGGTGACCACGCAGCTTGCATGATTCGCTGCGAAGGCTGGAAACAAGGCGGCCATACATGCAGGTGGGCGAATTAGGATATGGAGGGCGGCTCGAGTGAACTGGCATGCCACATCCGGCTGAACGGGTTGCGTCGATGTCCTCGCAGGAACGCTTTCTCGGTGAGTGATGGGCACACAAACTACTACTATGGTCACAGTCGAGTATGAGTCTTTTGCATATGATCGATAGCATCTGATCCTAGCTGTTGCATCCAGGTGGCGACATAATGATATGCTGTAGCACAGTCGCTTGTGCGCGACTATTGTTTTTGATCTGGAAGCAGTGCACTGTCTACTGAAACTGTTCACACCTAGTCAGTTTTTGGTAATCCCAGATTCTGATCTATAAGACGATTAATAGTCGCCGTTTCCAGATTCTAGGAGGTCACGGTACTACTGCGGGGTTGTCATCGACAGACTCGACCTCGAGGACAAGGCTCCATAGCTTGTGGCGTTCGACACTATATTCATAACTGGTTAGACATGCTGCATGCGCGACGTCGCCTTGCCAGCTGGCATACTTGGTGGGATCGCTACCGTTCGTCCGGTAAGACTTGTGCCATTGCATTCGTGCGACACCTACTGTTGCTTGCAGGTTGGCAACGCGCGATGGCTTTTTACAAGCAGCGAGGCAGGTGAAACCACTAGAGTAGCATAGGATGTGGAATATCTCTGCCGGATGTGGTGTTGGCCTTCAACATCTGATCGCATCTTATTTAGGACATAACCTATTGCAGAACGGCCGGAGTGTGAACCTCGATAGTCTCCATAGATCTCGTCGCCCGTTCGGGGTAGCACAACGGCTGGTCTGCACACCTACCTACTTGTAGCATTGCCTTTTTTCTGCGGGGAACCAGCCTGGGAAAAGCCCTTGTAGCACAAAGGCTAACTGCCGCTGCCCGCCTACGCTAGCAAAGTGCTCGCGCAACGAATTCTATGCCTTGGCTTTTGGCAGGCCGGATGAGCAGAGCGTGCAGAGCTCATGCTCTCACTGTGCCAATGGCATAATCAAACAAGGCCGTTTCGTTGTGCTATAGCGTTGATAGCAGCTCAAGCTTGAGCCGTGGCCAACATCGCTGCCTAAGCGCATCGTAAATAGAGCCATGCCATCATATTACGCGAGGTGTTGGTCTTCGCCACGTCGTCGCAACCTGAACTCGTTAGTGCATTCACGCTGTGGTGACTCTTGACGACTCATCCACATCTGGTCCGCCGTTATAGGTCCCAACAGATGATTCATCAGTGGCGAGTCACAAAGCCAGAAACAATCGCACAATATCGAAGGGGAGATCCAAAAAAAAAAGTTGGTCGTTGCAAAGTTTTTTGTTTTTTTCATTGCTTTACCGACTGACCTCTATGGTCGAAGCCGATTTGTCGAACATACAAAATTCGTCGACTCGTAGTGCAGGCACGCAAAACCATGTTCCCCTTACACCAGACCGAAAAGCAAATGCCGTTATGTCCACCGGATTTTTTTCCACATCCCAAAAACTCCTCATCCCCTTTAAACCTCAGCAATCTCTCTCAGACGACGGAGAGTCGAGCGCATGGCAGCAGCGGCAGGGGTGCTGTACTCTTGTTAGTTCTTACTTTGTTCGCAGAATTCGTTTACGTCATCTCGGATGTCGTCGTCGTCGTCCGAGATGTCGTGGGGATGGATTCATGGATGAGACGTACGCAACGGTGTAAGCACCACCGGCCATGGTGCGCTTGCAAGAGCGGCAGTTCCAGATACCGGTAGACTGGCGGCGGACAGTGACCTTGCCGCAGAAAGTGCAGGTGTACTTGGCGTGCTGGCTGACTTCCATCTTCTTGACCTGCTTACGCAGAGAAGCACCGTAGCTGTGGGCAGAGGGTTAGTCTATGTCGGATGCGTAGTTTTGTCTTGCATGTTCGATTCGATCCAGATAGTTCCTCCCATGTCGTCGGTCCGCGAGCTGTTGCCATCCTAGTACGAAAGATCGTGCCGTGTGGTGCGAATGGTTGACGGCTCGACATCAAACATCCGGACTTCGTTCTGGGGTTCCTTCGCCGCCGTCGCAATCAAACAGGAAAACAAGTAGTAACGCCCCGGTGAGTCTGGGTGCTGGGATATCGTGGTCGACTTGGACACAGAGTATTTGCCGGATCGAATCGAACATTGAAGACGGAGGGTATTAATTTTTTTCGTCGACTTACCGAGTGCCGTACTTGCCGCTGTAAATGACAGTTAGCGAATTGTTCAATTAATTCTTTTTATCCATTGTACGTACGTAACTCCGACCTTCTTCGTGCGCTTGGTCATTTTGGCGGTGGTATGTGATTTGGGTTGTTGAGGTGTGAGTGCTGATGGCTATCGGGACGGTTTCCACCAAATGGTGCTGGGAAAGTTGCGAGTTGTGATTTTCCTTAGGGCAAGCACGTGAGTGGTTGTGGGCGGCGGAAGCGAATTCTCAATGTGCGGCGTTGGTGGGCTCTGGTGGGGCGGTACGTACCTGATCGAAAGAAAAATATCAAAATCATGCGAAAAGTCACGTGAATCGTACTTCCAAATGCGGCTAGTCCTCCGTTCGTGGAGCTGCAACGCGATGAGCTACCGAGGCAGATATGGGGGACTTGCGCATTACCCGCCACCAAGTTTCCCTATTGCGTCGATGCGGCCGTGATTAAATAATGACAACGTAGAATGCGGTGGCTTTACGGGGACCTGGGCTGGCAGATTGATCTGAACCTCACTCCTGCACCGTGGAGACCTCAATCGCATCTCAAGCTGTGACCGACCCGTCTGAGCGTAGATCTGAGGCTTTCCTGCCACACTGCTTGCTTGCTGTGCACACCCATACATACCTGTCCCCTTAGCTTCAGCTCCGAACCGCGTCTCATCAATCTCATCAACATCACTTAATTGTGCACGCGCTTCCACGCAGCAGATATTCTTCACCAGTTCTTATTCATTGATAAGATGGCACCTCGCAGACAGAACCGAAAATACGACATTGTCGTTCTCGGCGCCACAGGTACCTCTACCCGACCAAAGGTCCGCAACAACCAACTAATGACGCAACAGGCTACACTGGCCAATTGACGGCTGAGTACATTGCCTCGCATCTCCCAACCAACCTCAAATGGGCTGTCGCTGGCCGCTCTGAAGCCAAGCTGCAGGCTGTAGTTGAAGACTGCAAGCAATACAACGCAGACCGCACTCCACCAGGTAAGTATAGTGTCTTATTTGATCTTTTACTATCGCCAGGCATGAGCGCTTGCTGACAAGCTTGTCTCGAAAAGCAATCGAGATTGCCGACGTTGGTGACGAAGAAGGCCTCAAGGCTCTTGCTGTCAAGACCAAAGCTCTGCTGTCTACGGTTGGCCCTTACTGCAAGTATGGCGAAAAGGTCTTCAAAGCCTGCGCTGAGGCAGGAACTCACTACTTTGACGTGACTGGCGAGTCTGTCTGGGTGGGCAAGATGATTGAGAAGTACGACTCGGTCGCAAAGGACTCTGGTGCCATCATGGTGCCTCAGATTGGCGTCGAGTCCGCTCCTTCTGACCTTACCACCTGGCTGCTCGCAGAGCATGTCCGCGAGGAGCTTGATGCTGATACCAAAGAAGTCACCATTACCATCCACAAACTCAAGTACGTTTTTGACATGTGGCTTACAAGGGCTTGGGGGCAGTATGCTAATCTGCTATATAGGGGAACACCATCCGGTGGTACTCTTGCCACAGTGCTCGGTCTGTTTGATGTCTTTTCCCTATCGGAAATCCGTGCTGCGTTCTCGCCATTTGCACTGTCCCCGACTCCCCGCGTAGAAAAGCCCGAGCGACAGAGCTTGCCTGTGGCGCATGCCCTTTTTGGATCTCACTACAACAAGCACCTTGGCCGCCTTAGCAGCTCGCTGGCCGACTCCACGGATGCTGCGATTGTGGAAAGAACCTGGGGCCTTTTGCCTGAGATCCCATCTCGCAAGGCAGAGTTTTACGGCGACAAGTTTGTTTGGAAGCAGTACATGAGAGTGGATAATATTTTCCAAGGCTTCTTTGTTCACTGGGGTTTGGTATGGGCATCTGTTTTCCTTGCTTTGCTGCCCCCTGTCCGCAGTCTCCTGAAGCGTTTCGTCACTCAGCCCGGAGGTGGCCCCGATCGCGAAGCTAGATCTAAGGAGCTTCTTGAATACCGAGGCATCGCTGTGCCTGATGACGATGAAACAAATCAGAAGGCCTTTGCCAAGGCACGATATGATGGTAGCCCCTACGTCCGTAAGTTGTCCAATTTCTGGAGCTCGATTTGGAGTTCTATGCTAATCGAACACAGTAACCGCCATTTTCCTTGCAGAAGGTGCTGCTACCGTGCTTCAAGACGACGTTAAGCTAGATGGCGGTGTCTACACCCCGGCTTGTCTTGGACAGTCCTTTATTGACCGACTTGACGCCGCTGGATTCCATTTCGAGGTTGAGACGGTGGAGGAGTAAGGGTGGTCATTTTAGTGGGGGGAAGCGAGCTGCAAATATTATTTTTTGTTACAGCAGCAGTGTACAAATGATGTACGAGGGAAGCATTTGATCATAGTTTTTATCGCAGCGAATAATTACAGCGCCTCGAGCCGTGTTTATGGTGCCACACCAGTAGAGGCTACAAGGCTATGAACCCAGGCTGGTGGAGCTTGGCGCCATCGCCGAATGTGGACAAGCGTCATGTCTCTTCATTAGCGGGCAGCAATCAACATCATCATTCATGCCGCTCAAAAGTCTCGCGGCCAGTGACGACCCATCAACATTGGCCGCTCTTCTTCTTTTTGCCGCGTTTTTTTCAACCACGCAACACTTTTTCTTCGAATTCTAGCTATGTGTACGAGTAATTGAGGGATACAGGCCGGCTGATTGAGAGGAAGAGCTTCTACGGAAAAAAAAATCCACAAGTCGTTTACGA
Source organism: Aphanocladium album (assembly GCA_029218145.1). Lineage (NCBI taxonomy): Eukaryota > Fungi > Ascomycota > Sordariomycetes > Hypocreales > Aphanocladium > Aphanocladium album. The sequence continues at coordinate 64,040 of JARDXD010000386.1, forward strand.
AAGGCTATCCGCACGTCATGGACTCATCAACAGTATCATCGAGCGGCGAGCGAGAACCGCTGCTGCCAACGGTCGAAACCCGCCCCAAGACGTCGCGAAATGTCACATTCAGCGCCAACCCCGTCACGCGCACGATTGAGCCCGAGACGCGGGTCGTCGCCTCGAAACCGAGCAGCGTCGCGATCGGGGTGCCGAGCGGCGCCGCAGGCTCAGGCGCAGCTGCTCATGGCGCCGCGGGCGGCCCTCCCGTGCTCGCCGCTCTCAACAGCAAGCTTCGCAGGCGCAACAGCCACACGGCGGTGCCGTCGCTGAGCCCGGCGCCGTTTGGCACCAAGCTCGGCCCCCAGCGCAGCACCAAGAAGACGGAGAAGCTCAAGCTGCTGCCGAACCCGGAGCTCGACGAGGACGGCGTCGACGAGGAGAGCGGCCGCGACGTCTACTCGCAGTACACGCGCATCAAGGACCCCAACGCGCGACGAGACGCCGCCCGGCTCGGCAAGTCGGACAGGAGCAAGCTGCCGCGCGTCACGGCCTACTGCACCGCCAACCGCTACGACATGGACGGCCTGATGCGCTTCCTCAAGGGCCGCGGCAAGTCTCGCGGCGCCAACCCGAAGCTCATTGACGAGTGCATATACACCCCCTACGCCTACGCCAAGGAGCCGCCGCCGCCGCCGCCGTCGTCGTCGTCCGCCCGCCGGGACCCCGTCATGTCCTACCAGCGGAGGCACTCGACAGGCGGCGCGGATGACTCCTTTCCCGGGCTGAACCAGGACCGCCACGACTCGGGCTACGGCGACGAGTTTGCGGCCGCGGAGCACGACATTGCCACCGACCAAATCACAGACGAAGACCTCCTCGGCGCCAACATCAACGACGTCCGCGACGGAGATGCGGTCCCCGACTTTGATACACAGGTACACACGCCCGAGGTCTTTCTCTTTGACTACGGTGTCGTGGTAATATGGGGCATGTCGGAAACGGAAGAAGCGAGGTTTCTCAAGTACATTTCAAAATTTGAGCTGGAGAAGCTCGCTCCCGATGATGTGGAAACGGAGGCGTTCAACTTTTACTACACAAAAGAGTACCAAGCTCGTATCTATAACGACTTTATCACATTACGCGACAAGAACAACTACATGACCAAGCTGGCCATTTCTCACGCTCTGGCTCAGAGCGTCAAGGTACGTTTGCAGGCTGCTTCCCCCGATTATAGGAGCCAAAAGCTGACAGCGAACAGACATCATTATTTGAGGAGCTCATCTCATCAACCGTCGAGACATGCAAGGATATTCCGACACAGATTGCCCTCACCGGCAAGATTAATCTGAGCCGATCGCAAATCAACATGCAAATTGGAGAACTCTTCATCCTCCGCATCAACATCCACCTCAACGGCTCCGTGCTCGACACGCCCGAGCTGTTCTGGGTCGAGCCCCAGCTGGAGCCCGTCTACCAGGCTGTCCGCAGCTACCTCGAAATGGACCAGCGCGTGGGCCTGTTGACGGAGCGCCTAGATGTCATTGCTGATCTCTTGGCGGTGCTCAAAGACCAGCTAAGTCACGGTCACGGCGAGAAGTTGGAATGGATTGGTAAGTGCTGCCGTTGTTGCTATGTCACTTTTCGTGCAAAGGTATACCGCTAACACAGCTGTTTTTTCAGTCATTGTGCTCATCGCCATGGAGATCGTCGTCGCTGGCATAAACATTATTGTCGACTTGTACGCTGGCGAGTAGGCCACTGCCTGGCGCAATTCCCCAACTTGCTTTCTCGCACGGCATGGTTTTCTTTTTCCTGGATAGCGATCGTACCCTTACTTATTCTGCACGTCATCTTCATCTTTAATTCAACACATTTGTTTGCTACAATCGCTCTTTACGGTATTGCGATGGGAAGACATGAGAATTTGGTAGACAGTATACAAAAAAAAGGGACGGTATGATGTAGACCGGCCCGTTAGTTAGACACCCAAGATTCGCAAGAGATATCAATATATGTAAAACTTGAGTCCTAGCCTTTTTAGTCTGTTTCCATTATGTCACGTTCCCAAAAGTAAAATAAAAGATACACCCCGTTGCTCGAAGAAGCGGCCATAATACATGAAAAGTAGTAGCAAACGCCTGAAAAATACACATGCCTTCATCGCCATCCCTGCATGGCCTTGGTATTGTGTTACCCTCGATTTAGTCCATCTGTGTCTCCTGGTCCTCTGTATCGTAGTTGGCCATCTCGACATCTTCGTCCTCGCCGTCGCCCTTGTTGTCGTCGCCATCCTCGCCATCCTCGCCATCTTCGCCATCCTCGCCCTTCTCGTCGTCGTCCTTGTCGTCGTTGGCCTCCTTTTCAGGAGCGGTCTCAGCCTCGGGAGATCCCTCCTTCTCTTCGCTTTCCTTGGCCTCACTCTTTTCGACAGCCTTATTCTGGTACGACTCCTTGTCCACCTCGGCGAGCTCTTCCCAGCCCTTGGTAAGCTCCTCCTCAACGTTCATGTCGTCGACATTCTTGTTTTCCAGGATGGGTCGCGTCTCGTCGCAGTAGAGATCAAAGGCCGACTTGGCGTTGACGCTCTTCTTCGACTTTCGAACACCGTTGGCGGTCTTGGCTCGCTTGCTTCCTCGGGCGCTGGCCTCCTGCGTCGGCGACTCGTTGCCGGCGTCTTCCTTGCCATCTTCGGCAATGGTGGAGACTTTTCGGTGGCCACGCTTTATGCGCAGAGGCTTATCTTTGGGCTATTTCATCTCATGTTAGAACGTGATCGTGAAAATATCTGCTTGGTTCGGACGCGCCTCGAGCCGAGTGTATGCGATAGCACGTACTGTAGGCGGCGGGCTGGGACTGCCCTCTGAATCCTCGACGTTGGTGCTCGTGCGCTTGGACAGCTGCTCAAGGAGGAACGCGCGCTCGATGCGCAGCTTCTCGACTTGGCGCCTGATGCGCGTCAGCCGGAGCCTGGCGGCGTCGTTGGCCTCCTCGACTTCGTGTGTGCGGTTCTTGAGCTGGACGCATTTTCTTCGGTATGCTTCCTCGACCGAGGGCGGAAGCGATGGGGGGATAGCTGGTTTCGATTCGAGGTCAGCGTCTGCGAGTTTGCGTTTCTGTGCCATGGCGACTGCTTGTGATGGGCAATGGACAGGCGCTTCGGAGCGTTGCCTAGATTCAGGGATTCCGTAGCGACGGTGTGTCGGCAGAGGGGAGGTGGTAGGAGGAGGAGAGAAGGTTTGCTTGCGGTGAATTCCGTGCGCATGAGTTTGCACGCGGGATAGCAAACGGCAAGGGGGTGTCGGAGACGGGACGGGAACTCACCAGTTTGTGGTGCCATTGCTGTGGTGTCTCTGGCAGCAATTGTGGACTCGAGGTATGCAGAGAGAGCGCGGTTGGCCCTTTTCGTGCGATTCCAACTGGGTGCTCGGCTTTGGTAGCGAGAGCGCAAGTGCCAGAGAGAGCGTTTGGCGATGTGTCGAATGAGCAATGGGGGGGATGGCGATGCGCAGGCGAGGAGGGAGGAAAACCTGGTTTCGGGGTGAAGGCGGTTTAAGCTCTGGTGTCGCCCTTTGATAGCGCTGGCGCAGCGCAGCGGTACTTTGTGGCGGTACACGGTCGGCCGCGACGAGCAAGTAGCTCAGCGCCCGTTAGTGGTGTTTTACGGGGTCCATTGGTGTGTGGCTTGTGCGTCGCGCCACACTGGCTGTAAGGAGAGAGGCTTGTGTTGTGACAAGAGTCAACGCGGCCGTCACGGAATTTCACGTTGATGTTCTTGAGTTTGTAATAACTGCTGCCTATTTATGCTCATTCAATTTTTATGATATCTGATAGAAGTCTTGTGAGAAATGTCAAGGGTGCGATTGTCAACTATGAGCCCAACTTGCATTTCGCTAACCTAACGTGACAGTTACCGTTGTCCCTACAGAGGTCATGAGCGACCATAGCCGTGTACAGACCATGAAAAAGACACCAAACTGACTTGGAAGAATAGATTGATAACCAAGTGAGAGATATTGCTCGCCAAAACAATGCGCGACCCGCGTTTGAGCGTCGCAACCAACTTCACCAAAAGATACAGGGTAGGCTGAATCGATACTTACATCGCTGTGGTGTGTCTACTGTAGGCAGCACTCAAATGGTTGTTGACTAGACTCCCACGGCGCGTGATGAAAATTGACGAAAAAGAAATGGCAAATTTTTAAAAAGGAAAACAGAAGATGCACAAGTTTATGAACATTTTGGTTGCTCTCGCTCTCAATCGCCAATCGTCCCTGGTCATAACCAAGACAGCATCTGAAAAGGCGGCGAGCTCTTCTTGTCGCAGGTACATACTGTTTCAGCAAAAATTATATGCACATCAAGGTACCACGCCACCGCCAGGCACAAGCCCAGGCAGCCCACCAAACGCCGCGTCCCCTCCAAAACAGCTTGCACCACACAAATCCACTCCCAAGATTTTCTGTAGCGTCTTGAGGTGGAAGCTCTTGGAAGCGACATCACCACCGCCGAAGCAACGACAGCACCCCGTCACTGCTTCACTCCTCGACGTCGGTCGATCCCATCACCATGTCCCTCAACATTCCCCAGGCCCCCAACTCGGGCCTTTTCAAGCAGGGCTACAACAAGTACGCTCCCACCTCTCTCTCTCTCCGCCTCCCAACTTTCTCCCCGCGACCCCTGTGCCCCGCCATCACCAGACGTCCACGTTCACTCCTCCCCCAAAAGACGAACGATTTGCTAACCTTGGCTGCCTCACCCTCTGAACAGCTACGACTCTGAAGATGGCGCCGTGCTCCGCAACATTGACGCCTGCCGCGCCATTGCCCAGACCGTCCAGACCTCGCTCGGTCCCTACGGCCGCAACAAGGTCGTCATCAACCACCTGCAAAAGATGATCCTCACCTCCGACGCCGCCACGATCCTCCGCGAGCTCGACGTCGTCCACCCTGCGGCCAAGCTTCTCGTCATGGCCTCCCAGCAGCAGGAAGCCGAAGTGGGCGACGCTACAAACTTTGTCATCATCCTGGCCGGCGAGCTGCTCCGCAAGGCCGAGGACCTCCTGCGCATGGGTCTCAAGACCGCCGACATTGTTCTCGGCTACGAGAGAGCCCAAAAGTTTGCCCTCGACACCCTCGAGCAGCTTGCGGTCGACAAGGTCGAGAACATTCGCGACCAGGAGGAGCTGACCAAGGCTCTCCGTACCGTCATCGCCAGCAAACAAAACGGCAACGAGGATACGCTCGCCGACCTCGTCGCCGAGGCCGTCCTCGCCGTTCTGCCCAAGAACCCTGCCAACTTCAACGTCGACAACATCCGCGTCGTCAAGATCATGGGTGGCAGTCTGGAGCAGAGCCGCGTCGTCCGCGGCATGGTCTTCCCCAAGGAGCCTCATGGCTCCGTCAAGAAGGCCCGCCACTCCAAGGTCGCCGTCTACACCTGCCCCATCGACACCAGCCAGACCGAGACCAAGGGCACAGTTCTGCTGCACAACGCCAAGGAGATGATGGACTTCACCAAGGGCGAGGAGAACCAGCTCGAGACCGCCATCAAGGAGCTCTACGACTCAGGCGTCCGCGTCGTCGTCTGCGGCGACCGCATCGGCGACCTCGCTCTCCACTACCTCAACCGCTTCGGCATCCTCGCCATCAAGATTCTCTCCAAGTTTGACCTGCGCAGAATCTGCCGCGTCGTCGGCGCCACCCCTCTGGCCCGTCTCGGTGCTCCCATGCCCGAAGAGATGGGCAACATTGACATCGTCGAGACCATGGAGATTGGCGGCGACCGTGTCACCGTCTTCCGCCAGGAGGACGAAGTCACCCGCACAGCCACTCTGGTTCTCCGTGGTGCCACCCAGAACCACCTGGACGACCTCGAGCGCGCCGTCGACGACGGTGTTAACGTTGTCAAAGCCATCACCAAGGACCCCCGCCTGGTCCCCGGCGCTGGCGCCACCGAGATTCAGCTGAGCACCAAGATCCAGGCTCACGCTGACAAGACCCCCGGTCTCAGCCAGTACGCCATCAAGAAGTACGGCGAGGCCTTCGAGGTCATCCCTCGCACACTCGCCGAGAGCTGCGGCCTCGACGCCACCGAGGTCCTCTCCAGATTATATGCCGCCCATCACAAGGATGAGGACGGCGACACCGGCGTCGACGTGGAGAACGCCAACGGCACCGGCATCCTGGACGCCCAGGAGGACGGCATCCTCGACCTGCTCGCCTCCAAGTACTGGGCCGTCAAGCTCGCCACCGAGGCTGCCCGCACAGTCTTGTCCGTTGACCAGATCATCGTTGCGCGCCAAGCGGGTGGCCCTAAGCCCCCGGGCCCCAACCCTGTAAGTTTTCCTTTCCAGAGTCTCGACAAATATGACACGTTGTGAAACGGCTGCTAATCAGAATATCAGAACTGGGATGAGGACTAAATGTAACGTATACCCGAGGGAGATGGATGGTTGTAGATGCCCTTTTTTTTAAAAAAAAAACGAAAGGGAAGGAATACGACCACCATGTACACACAGACTTGAGGAGGCAATACCTACGAGAGAAATCTGGCTGGCTAGCCAGAAAGGCTGTTGTTGATGGAAGTAAAAATCTTTTCTCTAGAAAGTTCTCCTGGTCGGAGAGCGACGTACTAAAAATACAAGGGCCAAAGAAGTCCGACTATTGATACCTATAAAATGACTTGCATAAATGCCTTCATTACATGTGTCACGCAGACGAGGGATGAGTACCTATAGTTTAGTTTTTGATTTGGTGGTTGTATTCTATCCAAGAGGCATTGTGCAGAGAGGCTCGCTAGCCAAGTAAAAAAACCAAACAGCATGTAATCCAAGAAAAAAAAAGATATAAAAAGCAAAAGCACGAGATGAATCAGAAGGACACTGTTTGTGATTATAAAAACCCCCTTCCACATCAAACTCGAGATCCTGTAATCATACATAGGTAAAGGGCGTGATGGTTAACTTGGTTTGATTCTCTTCCTTCCCGTCCTTTTGAATCGAAGCAAGACATAAAGAAGAATAAAGCAAGCGATAGCGGTTAAAAACAAAAGACGTCGGTCGACGCGACAAAACAACAAAAAAAGATTCCCAAGAGTTGTTTCCAGCGTAAATGACAAAATATAAACAAGATTTGGTCCAAAATAAAAACAAAGAAAGCAAATATTGACAGAAACCAGGCCAAATCATATCGCATCATACAGCCCAAGCGGGTATAAGGGCGTATAGAAAAGCGAACCCAACCGAAAAAGATCAAGGAAAAACTGTCCAGTGGCTGAGCTGATGAGAACAGTTTCATGCAGCTAGAGTAAGAAAATAATTTTGGCGCCACGTCTTTGGGCGAGAACGAGTGTCTTGGGTAGTCATGACTGTGTCGTAAACGGGGTGATGATGTTGTTAATGATGTGTCGTAATAAATCCAAGGCGAGAAAGCACCTCGTGGCATTTCGCTAATATGATATGGGGAGTGAGCACAATCGACTTATGCCTCCTCCATGATGCCACCCTCGCCGCCGCCCTCTTCGCGCCACTCACGGCTCTTGTCGGCCAGTCGCTTGATACCAGTCACGCGGTTGGCCCAGAGGCTCTCAATGGGGCTGCGGAACGTAAAGGCGCGCTGCGAGGAGATGACACCAATGGCCTGTAGCACCGCCTTGCGGCTGTCGCGGCCAAAGACGGCAGGGTGGTTGATCCACTCCAGGCTGCTCTCGAGCTCGGCATCGAGGGCAGAGACGGTGTTGGCGTCTATGCCCGTACCCAGGGCAAGACCTTCGTTCGAGCGCGCGCGACGAATCTGCGCGGATGGGAGCACGTTGCCATTTCCTGCGGAAGAAGTGGCAGAGGTGGGCGGCGAAGGGCTGCGCTTGCGGTCGGGTGTTCCAGCAGGGATGGGAGAGGCTTCCTGGCCGGGGTGCGGCGTGGACGGTGTCGACTTGGGAGCCGGCACAGGTGGGAGACCACCTTTGCCGAGACCTTTGAGAATTGAACGCGTCTCGTTGAGCAGTGTGTAGGCACGGTCGTGCTGTCCGCGGCTGACCAGAGTCAACGCACGGGAGAGCATGTCCGAAGTGAGGATCTCCATGCGGCGCTGCACGATGCTAGGGTGAGGAGGAATCGGTGGCGAGTTGGGCCACGACTTCTTCTGGCCCGACGAAGGCAGCATAGTGATGGCGAGTAGGGACGGACGCGGCATCTGAGTAACGCTGCCCTCGCGAAGGATGTCGCCCCAGCTAAGGTCAGCCTGAATTAGTGGCACTTCCTCGACAGACAGAGTGCGCTCGCCATCATTGTCCATGGGACCACCAAGCGCCTCCAGTCCGGAGACGATGTTGTCCCAAGCATCTTGAGGCAGCTGCTCCTGAGATGAAGTATCAGGAACAATGATGAGCTGAACCAGAATATCGCGCTTGTCACCGAAGCGAAGATCGCCAAGGGCAGCCTCAGCATCGCGGCCAGTGGCGCGCTTGGTGGTCTGAAGAGCACCATTGATCTTGTGGAACTTGGCTGGAGAACCTTCTGGCAGCTTGAGTTTGAGCTTGACATTTTGGTGAGAGAGTGCTTGCATGGAGCCCAGGCAGCCTGCCAAGCATTCACGAAGCATCATCCAGTCCTTGACGTAGGTGTAAGAAGCCTTTGTTCTGGTGGAGAGCTCAATCATGGTGTCAGGTTTGTGAGTCATGCCCAAACCGAATGTGTGAATGGTAATCTTGGCAGCTTCTGCTCGGGAAATGACAAAGTCAACAGAGTCGGCATCGGAAGTTGATGCATCGCTGATGAGCATGATGGTCGCAAGAGGGTTGCTGTGCTTGCGCTGCATGAGCAAGTCCATGGCAACGTTGGCGCCCTCGACCACATCGGCGCGATGGCTCTTCTGGCCGACGGGCTTGATGGAGCCGAGGATGTTGCCCCAACCGGGCCAGGCCTTGGTTGTCATTCCAACAATAGGAACACCGCCGCCTCCAGAGCCGAATGTCACGAGACCCATGCGGTCACGCTCTCCCAGAGTGTTGACCATAAATTTGAGGGCGTCACGGACCAGGTTGATCTTGACGCCTTGCATAGAGGAAGAAATGGGAACAACGACAACAACATCGATGGGGACATGAATGGAACCAGACATGCGATTCATCTTGGCAGAGAAGTTGTTGGTGTACTCGGTTGGCGCCGTGGTGACCGACTTGGGTCCCCAAGACGACGTCGTCGACGAGACTCGCTGAGGTCGAGAGCGTTGCCAGTCAGTTTCCTCGTCAGTCTCTGACATGTCGCCACGCTCAAACTCTGGGCTTCGGATGGGGGAAGTCTCCACGGCGTTGAGGTCGAGCAATGCCTGGTTCCACAGCTTAAGCTGATTACGGTTTGAGAAGCGAAGATGGAACTGGGGGAGTTCGTTGACCGACAGGCTGAGAGTGAGAATGTTTTCATCAATGTTGCCGGTCTCTGCAACCTCCTGGAGGTGCTTCTTGATCAAGATGGAGCCCTTGAGGGCAACACGAGTAGTCTTGATGGGATTGCCGTTCTCGTCCCACTGAGGCTGAGGAGCAACACCAGCAATCTTCTTTTCCTTGACACAGATGAGCATCTCGCCGAAGAGGAAACACTCGAGTTCCTGCCACGATTTCTTGTCCTTGCCGACATGAAGCGTACCGTAGAGTCGCAGCTGGCCGAATCTCTCAAAGTCCAAGCCGTGCCAACTCTCGACGCGACGGTTGAGGCTCTGTCTAGCTTCCTCCAAAGCGGACGGCGATTCGTAGGGATAGAATTTGGGTGCTGGCGAAGGAGCGGGCTGAGGTGGCGAGGCAGCATACGCCGCAATGTCGTCGATACGGCCAAGAGAAGGCTGGCGGGGCATGTTGTTTGAGCCGAGATCTTCGGGATCCGGCTTCCATTTGTTGTCCGGAACTTCGATAGTGATGAGGCAAGTAAGCGTTTGCTGCTGACGTGACCTGTTGATAGTCGGGAACTCGGAGCGAACAGTGACCATGGGCGAGGGAATAGGATTGCGGGTAATGACCCGCTGAGGGCTGCCGGGAGAGGTCTCCATGGCTTGTACGTCGTAGTCGTGGCGCCATTGATGGCCGCTTTGAGTGGTCTCGGGATAACCACCGGAAGAAGTGACACCGGTGACGCCAGTAACCTCACTGTCGCTGCGAGTATGTCTGGAAGGACCATAGCGGTCTGAAAGGTTTTCACGGCTGTCGCGCAGGCTACCGCGAGCAGCACTCTCCCTACCACCGGTAGGTGTAGGAGGCTGCATGGGCGGCTGCAGCTGGGGTTGCGCTTGCTGCTGCTGCTGCTGCTGCTGCTGCTGAAGGCGACGCTGTTGACTGTCGACGCTTGGCGGTCTCATGGTCTGGCTGTCCCAGGTGGGAGTAGGAGTATGTGTAGAGCGAGTATCGCTTCCAGCAGAGCGAACCATGTTGCCGATTTTGTCTGTAGTCGAGTTAGCGGCTTGCCCCAACTCATTTGCGCGTCTGGAAGACGAACTAATGTCGATAACATTGCCGCCACGGCTAGTATCGAGGTGAAGGGGCGAGTCGCATGTAGGGCAGTACTGCGACTCAAACTCCCGGATGAATTCGTAGAAGCAGGCCTCGTGGGAGACATGGGAGCAGGAGAACTGGAGGATGCGTTCGCCTTGCAGGGTGTGTTCGAGGGGCTCTTCGCATACGGCGCATTCGCTGCCGACAAAAGTTCGTTCTCGCCGCAGGCGGCTTCGGTCTGTTGTGCTGGCCATGACGTTGTTGTCGAGGGCTCCGACTCTGCGAGCCGAAGTATTGGAGCCTACGGATGCGCCTCTTCCGCGAGAGTAGGTACCGGTGGGATGGGAATGCAGCGGTCCGCCTGGAGAAGGAGGGAAGCGGTTAGCGATGGTGCAAGAGCAAGAATCGAGTGCGAAGAGGTCAAGCAGAGAGAGGTAGGGTAGAGAGTGGATGTGCGGCGAGGATCGAAGCGGCGAGGCAGGCGAGCATGGGTGTGCAAGGACAAGGATGGGTTTGGCCAAGAGAACTTACCCTCTCCAGCGAAAGAAGAGCTGGTATAATCTGACTGCTGTCGAGAGGAGCCAGCAGCCCAGGAATCGAGAGGAGCGGCGTGACCAGGAGCGGCTTTGTTGTCTCTGAAACTATCTGGGGTATATCCAGAGTTGGCGGGAGGGTGGGAGGCTTTGGAGATGAGTCGATTGAACATGGAGAAGAGAGACGCGGGAGCGGAAAGAAGAAGCCAGGCAAAAGAATAAGAAGACTAGACGAGTGGCCAAAGCCGCAGCAGCAGCCGGAGGTAAACGCAGGGCTATGCAGTCGGTATCGGTATAGGAGCGGCGTCGAATATGGGCGGCGAAGTAATAATGAGAATTGTGGGGGTGGCCTGTGTCTGGACGGCGTTTCACGTTGGGGGTGGTGAACAATGCTAGTTGCGAGCAGGCGGGGATGTGTTGCGCATGATGATTACAGTGTCAGGCTGGAGAAAAACAGGGTCGGCTTGGCTGACGAAAGAGTCGAGCGAGAGGCGCGAGTGAGAAAAATGCAAGAGAAGAAGGTGTGTTGTGGTGGTGGCGGAGGAGGAGGAGGATGAGGATAGTGAGCAGCAAATGCGCCTGTGGTGGGTAGAGGCGAGGCGATTCGTCCTGTGTGAGCCGCGCTTTGTCCAGGAGCCCCCCAAGGCAAGTAAGCCACCAAGAAGAGGAGGCTAGGGGATTTGCGAGCGGGAGAAGAGAAGAGGAAGAAGAGAATGAAAGAAGGCGTCGCAAAGGGGCGATTCAAGGTGAGGAGAGGAGAAGAGAAGAGAAGAGAGCGAGTGAGGGTCTGTGGAGGAAGGAATAGTAAGTACCAGCAGAAGCAACAGGACTGCAACAGGACTGCAGTAGGGGAAGAAGAGACGGGAAGAGGGCACAAGAGCAAGCAAAGTCGCGTGTAGGTTGGATTACCCAGAGGCTAGTCGCGCACTGGGGGACGGGAAATCTACAGGGCCAAAGAGGCAAGAAGGGGATAAAAAAAGTAAGAGAGACAAAAGGGGTTCAGCGGCGCATGGATGGGATGGTGGTGCAGTGGGTGGATGGGCGATGGGCCAGACTTGCCAGGCTTGCCAGGCTAGGCGTGGGTTTGGCGAGCTAGCTTTGCAGGATGCTTTTTCCGGTGCCAGCGGACGGACAGGGGCCGTTGCCTGGTGGCGGCGACCAAGCAGGCAACGCAGGCAAGCCAGAAGGAGAAAAGAAGCTAAAGCGACCAGGGGCGTGACAAGGAAGTTGAAAGACACTGAGAGAGGGAGCGGCCAAGGCGGATGGTTGGAGGCTGATGTGTGGATTTGGATGGGATGGGACAATCGACAAGCCACCCCTGGGCAACCCTGGACCGGCTGGGTCTACTGGGGGTGGAGGGGGCGCTAGGCAGAGGAGGCCGTCAAAGGCCGTGATGAGCGAGAGTGGGATGGAGGCCGGCGACTGGTTGTCAAGAGGAGGGTGGTGAGGAGGAAGAGGAGGAAGTAGAGAGTTGGTATAAAAGGGTTACGTGATTGTGAAATGACGAGGTGTGTGCGTGATGGTGGTGGTGGTGGTGGTGTGTGTCTATGTGTGCATCATGCACAATTGTCTTTTCGAAATGATGATTGAGAATATGCTAGAGAAGAGCAGCACGACGGCAACAATGCATTCAATCAAGCAATCAAGGCATTACAAGCAATCAAGTACCTTTCCTTAGCACAATAGGCACATTGCCTCTGAAATCATGTAAATAGGTACCTCTACCGTCTGCACAATTTCCCCTTGCAGCAAGTACCCCTCCACAGCAGGGCTCGACAGGGGAACAGCGGCAGATTTCTTTAGCGGCGTTGCTAAAAACCTCGCACCGCATCCACGCACCCACGCCAGAGACACGCCCAGAAAGGTGGTGAGTGGATGGTCCGCCCCCCGTCGACCTACAGACCCAGCATTACAGGGCATTACCTTGCTGGTACTGCTGAGAGTACTACCAGTAGGTAGGTAGCAGGCGGGCAGCACCCGCGCACCAGCGGAACACCGTCCGCCTGCCAATGACCAGCCAGAGGTACCTGTCCAAGGCTGTGGTCTTTTTTTTTCTTTTTTTTTTATATATAGTGGGATGGCTGGAGGGGCCTCTGATACGTACCTAGTACTACTGGTAAATCACTGTACCAGTAGACCAAGAGGGGAGGGGTCCGGCGGCGGTTGAGCGCTGTAAGCCCAGCCCGGCCCCAGACCTGATGGCGGCCAAAATGTTGATTTCCAAACAAGCACTGGAACCTTGGTCATTGATTTCTTGAACAAAGAATTAAAAAAACCAAAACAAAACAAAAACAAACAAAAGCAGTAACATTGAAAGAAACCACGCCTCTCCTAACC
>JARDXD010000784.1:0-19809 GCA_029218145.1 Aphanocladium album
ATCCACGACACCGAGAAGCCCACCCTCATGGCCCGCTGGCGCTACCCCTCCCTCTCCCTCCACGGTATTGAGGGTGCTTTCTCCTCCCCCGGTGCCAAGACCGTCATCCCCGCCAAGGTCATTGGCAAGTTCTCCATCCGTACCGTCCCCGACATGGACATTGACAAGACCAACGCCGCCGTCATCAAGTACGTCCAGGACGAGTTTGCCAAGCTCAACAGCAAGAACAGCCTCAAGGTCGAGTGCATGCACGCCGGCAAGTGGTGGGTTGCCTCGCCCAAGCACTGGAACTTCTCTGCTGCCGCCAAGGCCGTCGAGCGCGTCTGGGGTGTCGGCCCCGACTTCACTCGCGAGGGTGGCAGCATCCCCGTTACTCTCACCTTTGAGGAGGCTACTGGCAAGAACGTTCTCCTCCTGCCCATGGGTAGCTCCACTGACGGTGCTCACTCCATCAACGAGAAGCTCGACAAGCGCAACTACATTGAGGGTATCAAGCTGCTCGGTGCTTACCTGCACTACGTTGCTGAGGAGCCTCAGAACTAAGAAGTAAAATAAATGAAACATGACAAAAAAAAAAAGCATATATAGTACTGCGAGCAATGTATATTAGAATAGCTACATAAATATGACAGATTCTCGCTACTGATGAGCAATGGACGGCTTAGTGAGAGTGGAATCACCGTTTGCAGAGAATGCGCGCTTCTGATGTCTATCAATTTATTGCAGACAAACTTTCGTCACACAATATTTACGGAACGATGCGAAAGAAATCAAATGTATAATTGTATAAGTAGAAACTATGATGCGCCGATCAAGTCGTCCGCTTGCCCAGCCGGCCCTTTTCCTGGTACATGTAAACTCCAGGAGATGAAGAACCCGCTTCGCAATGCTAAATAAAATGAAACGTCAAAGAGTTGACAACGCTAATGATTCAAAAATGAAAAACGAAGCCCAGAGTAGCTTAGTTGGCACTCTCGTCATCGAGTACCACCCAAGCCTCAGAGGAAGCATCATCCATCTCTTGAATTGCTCTCAGCGTCGGCGAGCTGAGCGTCGAGCTCGCGTGGGCAGCATCCGCCTCTGACGCCGTCAGCGCCATGAGGTACTGCACCACGCTCTCCTCGTCGCCCAGGTCGGAGAAGGAAAGGTTCAGACCAAGGTCCAGGTCCGAGAGCGCGCCGTGCGCGCCGTGCTTCCGCGTCCGCGGCTTGGCGGAGCGGATGACATAGGTCGGCTGATCATGCGTGATGCTGTCGAGCGTGAGGTTACGATCGCGCGGGTGTCCGTCCTTGTAGAGCAGACCCGTCTCGTAGAGCGCAGCCACTTGCGCCTTGTCGGCGACGGCGTCGACCGACTCTGTCTGCACGTTGGAAGTGCGTGCTGGCGTCGCCGCAGCAATCGCTGTGGCGGTATTCTGCCTATCGTCGTCGCAGGGCATCCGGACTCTGCTCTTGGCCAGAGTCATGTCGTCGTCGAGATCCCCGGGCGTGTAGTGATCGCGCTTCAGCATGCGGCGAGCGCCACCTCGTTGTCCCGACGAGATGCTCGTCGCGGCGGCGGCGGCGGAAGCCACCGAGCGAGAACCGAGCAGGGCGTCCGAGGCAATGCCGACGAGATCGCCGCCCTGGGCCGTCTTGCCCTGCAGCTGCTTCTCAAAGTGGTGGGTGCGCACGCTCGTGTGCTTGTTGGTAAAGGCGGGACAGGGAGTCTCGGCGTCGGCCTCGAGACCGCCGTTGAGCGCGCACATGAAGCTCAGCTTCTGGCATGTGAAGCGATCGTTTGCGGCGGCGAGCTTCTTGGCGATGGCGCGGACCTCGTGCCGGCGCGACTGCCAAGGGTCGGCGGAAGATTTGGGCTGGCTGCGACGGTGCGGGAGGTGGCGGTCCTCGATGTGATTCTCGATGGCAGTGTCCATGCTGGGCAAAGTAGAAGCAGTTTCTCGTGTTTGAGAGTGGTACTTTGAAGTCATCAACAGGCTGACAGGTCGTCTGTAAGCCGGAGGTGGCGAGATGAACGGAGAACTGTCGTGTAGCTTGAAGGAAAAAGGAATCTGAGAGAGGATGAAGAGAGGAGCATTTATATACAAGATTTTGAAATCTAAGATTCCCCGTTCATCTTTGCCACCTCCTGAGCAAACGCCTTTTACTTCGTTGCTGAGCAATCAGCCCTGTCGTTGGCGCAGCCACGCTAGTGAGTCACTGCGGGTGAGTCAATTCGCAGCCGTGCACTATTACCCTTTTTGGCAGAAGCGTCTATTAGGTTTGCGTATTAAGATTAGACATTGCATTACTCCGAAGCCAGAAACGAGAATAAAACATGGCATTGGTCACTGCCGCACTGTATAGTCGTTAGTCAAGAGTAAAGCTGCTTGTTTGATTGAAGTCTGGGTATCTGGTGGGGGTTTGGCAGTTTGCCTTGCAAAGGGCCTGCATGAGCTGAGAGCTGCAAGGATCTCGTGGGCGATGACAGAGAGCCGTCGCGCCTGTATCATGTTTTTTCTTCGGGTGAATAGAAACTCTTGCAATTTCATCGTCATTTGAGACGAGGGGCCATATTTCATCGTCATGGCCACAGAGACCCCATGGAGAACGACGACCACCGCCGTCCGGCCTCGTGAGGTTGGCTGCAGAAATCTAGTTTCCATATGCGAGATATGAAACAGCAAGAATAATAGCTCGAAAGGCGAAAGTACAACCGTCCAAAGCCAGGCTAACAGGCTACCTAGTGAAGGGGGCACAACGGACCGCTGGTGCTCAAAGAGATACTCACTACCTACTAAAGCACAACACTGACTTGCTGAGGCAGAAACAAGTTTTAGAAAGGATATTTACTCATACGAAATCGATCAAGTATTTTAGTAAGAAATGTTTCATAGTTTCACACCTTTATTCGGTCTTCCATGGAGTCTTTGGCGAGTGAGCAAAACGCTGACTATGTGAATAACCACAGCAATGCCAGTCAGCCTTGTTATGCACCTCACCGACCACCCACTTACCCCTCAGCTGCAAAAAGGCTCACTGCATCAAATATCAGCAAATTTGGGCGAACACGCTTAAACCTAGTGATGGAGGCTTTAGGCGGAGTCAGCAGCGTCATAGCTGTTCTGGACTTGTCGGCCAAGATTGCCAAGCTATGTTTCCAATATTCGACAGAGGTCAAGGACGCCAAGGAGAGCATCAACAGGCTACGCGAACAAGCGACCGAGCTGGAGATTGTCACCACCAGCCTGCAGGCTGCTGAATGGACCAAATGGCCACGCTCTCAAATCATCACAGCAATTGGCATGGGCTCTTAATAATGGCGCCTCGCAGCTGGAACGCGTACACGAAACGCTCCAGCCAAAGTCAGCTCGCCAAGCCCTGAGCCGCCTCGGGCTGCGATCGCTGAAATGGCCCTTTGAGAGAAAAGACACGGAGAGAATCGTGGACGAGCTTCGAAAGACGACGCAGACGATTTCTCTCGCGCTGCAGATTGACCACACAGAGCGCCTGCTTCAGGTTGATAGGCAGATTGTGCTCAGCCAGCTTCGGGTGGCCGAAGGTGCCTACTTTGATTCACACGCTCAGGACCACGGCTCTACATGCCTGCCAAACACGCGCGTCGAGTTGCTGCAGCAGATTTCCGACTGGGCAAAGGCGCCCGGTCCGGAAACACAACCCATCTTCTGGCTCAACGGCATGGCGGGAACCGGGAAATCTACAATCTCGCGCTCCGTGGCAAAGTTCTTTTCCGATTCCGGTCTCCTCGGCGCATCTTTCTTCTTCAAGAAGGGTGAGGCCGACCGCCAAAGCATTGCCAAATTCTTCACGACGCTGGCGGCGGATCTGGCTAGGAGAAAGCCGTATACTGTTCCGGGCATCAAGGCCGCGCTCGAAAGTGACGCTTCTGTTGTGACCAAGGTTGCAAAAGAGCAATTTGACAAGCTGTTGATGCATCCCCTTTCGCCGCCGACTGCAAAAGGCGAGTCCGTACTGATTGTTGTGGATGCGCTGGATGAGTGCGAGCGAGATGAGGACATCAAACTGCTGATTCATCTCTTTTCTCAGTACAAAAGAGTCGAGAGTGCTGTCATAAAGTTGTTTGTGACTAGCAGACCCGATTTACGAATTCGCCTCGGCTTTCGGTCCATCCAAGGCAGCTATGAAAGCGTGGTGTTGCATGAGATAGCCGAGCCCGTGATCAAATCGGATATATCTGTATATCTTCAGCACGAGCTGGCAAGTATTCGGTCGCAGTACAACAGCCTGTCAGAGACAGATCAGAGACTTGGGAAAGACTGGCCTGGGCAGGCACAGTTTGACAAACTCTTGCATATGTCAATCCCGCTTTTCATTGCTGCTGCGACCATCTGTCGATTCATCAGCGAGACACGAATAGGTACTCCAAATGCCCAACTAGAAAAAGTACTTGATCGTCAAGGGGGCGAGCTGTCGCATTTCGGCAAAGTATACAGACCTGTGCTGGAGAATCTTATTGCAGGCATTGCACCTAGGCAGCAGACGCGGATACTAGACGAGTTTCGGGACATTGTTGGACCAATCACCATATTAGGCACCCCGCTCTCAGTGTCGACTCTGTCGAAACTCCTCGATATCCCTAAAGACGTCATCATCGGGAGATTGGCAATGCTGCATTCAGTTTTGAGTGTGCCATCATCTACAAAGACGCCCGTGAGACTGCTGCATCTGTCTTTCCGAGATTTCCTCATTGACGATGACGAAGCGAACTTGCCATTTCGTGTTCATGAGAAAAACACACATAATACTTTGGCCAACCATTGCTTGCGTGTACTTGATGCTCTTAAACAGGATATCTGCACCGTGGATGAGCCGGGGGCGTCTCGTTCAGACATTACTGCTGAAAGGATAAATGCTTGTCTGCCGTTGGAGATGCAGTATGCTTGTCTATATTTGCCATATCATCTTGAAAAGGGCGAAAAGTCTCTCGTAGATGGGGAAGAGGTTCACGAGTTCTTGAAGAAGCATTTTCTTCATTGGATAGAAGCTTTATCCTTGCTAGATCGGGCTTGGGAAAGTATTAGGCTTATTGAGATCTTGAAGTCGCGATTAAATGTAGGTTCAACTCTGGTACGCACACGAGAGAATTTAATGACAGAGTTTAGCCCGTTCATGGTATAGAACTCTCCGAACTTCTAGAGGACGCGTTCAGATTTTTGCGCACAAACTTTACGGTGATAGATATGGCTCCCCTCCAACTATATTGCTCACTGTTGCTATTTTCTCCCGACAGAAGTAGCATCAAATCTATGTTTGGAGACAAGATTTCATGCGTTGCTGCTTCCATTCAAGTGGAACGAGATTGGAACCAGTTGCTTCAGATTCTCGAGACTAATATCCACGCCACCACAACAGTCTCCTTTTCTCATGATTCGGCACTGATGGCATCGACCTCATTGGATAACATCGTGCGCATCTGGCGTGTCGCGACGGGAGAGTGCGTTCAATCGCTTGATTTGTATGACCAAACCCGCCATATCAATTGTCATTACGCCTTCTCCTATGACTTAAGTCTCATATTATGTGGCTGTATCGATGGCAATGTGCATCTCTTCCATGTCAACTCTGGCCAACCACTCGGTTTATTCAATTGCCAGGAGGGAGTGGTCATGAATGTCGAACTTTCCCAAGACTTAACATTGGCTGGAGTTGTATATGAAGGTGGTTCAGTTTGTATATGGGATCTTGAACAGGATGTCTGCCTACGCAAGACACTTCACCCTGGTTTCCAATTTGTTAAATTCTCTGCTGATTTGACTTTGATAGCTGGGATCTTGCAAGACCTCTCTGTTCAAATCCTGAACGTCGAAACGGGCGATTGCGTGGATTTGCCGAACCCGCACCCCCAACAAGATACCTGGTCGTGTGAGCCCCTAAAACCCGAATTACCAAGATTAGCATTCTCATACGACTCAGAGCTGGTGCTCGGGGCGCTCAACAAATCGATACTTCTGTGGCGAACTACTACCCGTGAGCCACTCCAACGATTTGAGGGACAAGCGCCTATTTCAATTGCAATGTTCTCGCAAGATTCGGATTTCATATGTTCTGCTTCAGAGGATCACTCCATCTGCATCTGGAGTGTTGATACAGGTCAGTGTGTGCAGCTGCTGCAGAGCCGTGATACGAGGATTATGTCGCTGGCTATCTCCCCCGATACAACACTTCTAGCATCAGGTGGATGGGACGGCACAGTTCGTCTATCGAAGTTTGAAGCTACTGCCTTCGTGGAGCCACTTCATGATGAGTTTGAATGGGGCATAACAAAAGTTGATGAAGAAAGTGACTGCCTTTCTCCGGACGCCAACCTCATCGCTGTAAGAGTTTCAAATACGAGCCTTGGTGTATGGAGTGTTGATGCTCGCCGATACATTTTAAGTATCGATATGTTGCGTGCCGGCGACCACCGCTGCGCCTTTTCCCAGGACTCTAGCCTTGTTGTTGTCTTTGACATGAATAGCTTTCTCCAAGGTTCAGGATTCGCAAGCATGTGGCACATAAGCACTGGCGTTTGTCGATGGAAAGTCGAGTTCCAAGTCGAGGTGGCCGACGAACTCTCGAAAGTTCAGCTTTCAGCTGACGCAGCAGTTTTGGGGTTAGTTATGTCCCTGGACGAAGAGATCAAATCAACCCGTTCTGAGCGACGCGGCTCCATGATGCAGATATGGAGCTCCAAAACGGGCGAAACGTTGATAAAGTCGGGGCACTATGACTTTTACCTTCAATCTATATCTTTTTCTGATAATTCCCAGCTTGTCGTGTGTGGTGCTGATGACGGAATCGTTCGAATATGGGACGTCAACTCCGGTATCATTATACGCAGTCTCGAAGGGCATAATGATGAAGTCCGGAGCGCGATATTCTTGCCCGATGCGACAAGAGTGGCCTCTGCATCATTCGATGACACGATTAGGATATGGAGTACAGATAGTGGGAGCTGTTTGCATGTGATCAGCGCCCAGACTAGGGGATCTGATCTGAGGTGTAGCGAAAATGGGTCTATTTTGCACTGCCTTGATGGAGATATAGATATCACCAGCCTTGGATCTTCATGCTCAGCGTCCAGCGCGGAGAGGCCTCGTTTTATCAAGGCTACTGGCTTTGGACTGAGATGTGACCTGACCTGGCTCACATGGAATGGAGATTCCTGGCTCTGGCTTCCCTTTTGGTACCGTCCAGGTCTGATCCATTTAGGCATGTCGAGAGTCGTGATAGTTTCGGAGACGGGGAAGATTTCGATATTTCGGCGGCCGTAGCCCCAGTCAAGGCCGCATGTGGTCTTCAGCAGCTTTGACCATACAACAGACTTTTTTTTATTTGTGATGGAAATTCGCGACATCGCAACCATGATAGGAATGAGTTGTGATATAAAGAATGGGAGCGCTCGGTTTGGACCAGTAGGCTTGTCATTATTTTGCTCGAAATCATGTAAGATAACTCTCTACAGTCTTCCACCAGCGCCCATGTCATCAAATTAATTTTTGCATGCATCCAAATACAGTCTAGCCTTTCATTGCTTTTCAGCATCATCAGCCACGGCCTGCAGCGCCGCCGCCTTGGCGTGGAGCGTCAAGGTATCAAAGAATGGTATCGTAGGCCGCTCCTCCTGCTTCACCAGCAGCGGAATCTCTGTACATCCCAAAATCGCACCCTGCGCGCCCTCCTCCCTGACCAACCGATCAATAATCTCCAAATACTTGTTCTTCGATTCCTCCTTAAACTGCCAGAAGCTCAGCTCCTGAAAAATCACATCATCGATAAACTGCTGTTCCTCTGCCGTCGGCACCACCACCTCCACCCCGCGCGCCTTGAACTCGTCAATCAGGTACGGCGTGCCCATGGTCGCCTTGGTGCCCAGCAGGATGACTCTTGTCAGCCCCTGCGCCTTGATTGCCGCGGCCGTCGGGTCCGCAATGTGCAGCAGCGGAATCTTGATGCCCTTCATGAACATGTCCGCCGCGCGGTGCCACGTGTTGGAGACGACAATGATGAAGTCGGCGCCGGCGCGCTCAAGGCTCTGCGCCTTGCCGGCGAGGTAGGCGCCGCCTTCATCCCAGAGCTCGTTGTGGACGTAGTGGACGCTCTTGGCGAGGTCCATGGAGTTGATGATGATTTCGCCCGTGTGGAAACCGCCGAGCTGCTCGCGCACCGTGGCGTTGATGAGCTTGTAGTACTCGGCGGTGGCGAGGTCGGTGCTGCCGCCGATGATGCCGACAGTCTTCATTTTGTGCAATTCGTTTGGGCAGTATTGAGCCGTCAATGAAGCTGGAATTGAGAGGCTTTTTTTTTTTTTTTTTTTAAAGAGCGTCTAGCCCCCATCTCCGATTATCGCAGGGCGCGCCCGATCTGTTGAAGACATCTCCACAGCGTCGTCAACTTACTAAGCATCGTCTCTTGCGGGCTTGCCCAAGGCAGAAACCTGCGATGGTGAGAATTCTACGGCGATTTAGCTTGGGATTGTGAATGAGCGGTGCAATCACCGTACGCTCTACTTCATTGGCGGCCTCAGTGAAGCTACATGGTGGACGGTGTAGACGTTGGGCTGAGATGCAGCAAGATCTGCATCTCACTCTGGTCTCTCAGCCAGCTTCCCTGAAAGTAGCAAGCTTGATGCTAATTCTGTGGACCAATCGCGGTAGATGGAAATACGCCTACAGGACTGAGATCTTCACGTAAATTTTTTTTTTAGAAACAAATGCTATTTAAAAGCTCTCTCGTGACTGGCTGACAGAAGGACCTGGCCACGGCAGCTGAGGAAGCGGGCTGTGCAGCTCCGCCCAGTTGCAGGTACTTGTAAAGAGCAGAGAATATCACACCGCCAACAAGGCAACGCTCGAAATAGACCTTTGTGTTGCAGTGATTTAATAATAGACTTTTGTCAATTTCAAAGACAGCATGGCTTCAAGAGTTTTCCGTTGTCAGGGGTTAATCAAGGTTAATTTCATTGGCGGGTTTGTTGGGGCGGATTTAAACGACAGCCCTCCATCATTTGTAGGCGAGTGCAGCACAAAACCGAAATGGTGGCGCACCAGTGGGCAGTAGGCTAGGCTTGGAGAACTCTGAGTTGGAGTTGAGAAAAGTTTGTGTCGTTAATCCCGTCTCAATTCAGATGGCGAAGGAGCAGGTCTAGACCGGAGGGCAACTGAGGGTAGCTTCGGGCCAACGAAACACTAGCAAGTCAATGGTAGGGCTGGATGAATGCAAGATGAGTCTTACGAATGAAGATGTTTAAAATACAACCGTTCCGGGCATCCTCAGCTGAGGGCGTGGCCGCCTGCAGTCTCGAATTTGGGTTAAAAAGTAGCGTCTGACAGGGCTAGCCTCTATTCAGGCAGTGGTCGCGCCAGGAGCAGCAATTCCGTTGGACGACAGCAGGGGTTGGCCCCTGCACGCAGACGCGTCACATGGGGGCTCTCTGCAGTTTCGTCGTGCGGGGGAGGCGCCCATGATACATTGGAGAGAGAATTTGCAGTGGTGTCGAGGCATCTCGTACATGAGCTGGGAGCGCCACCTTGAGTCCGCGGCGTGCGTCGACTCCTACATGGCCTTTGCCAAGAGTTCAGCTCCAGAGAATGTAACGATTGAATATGAGGGGTAGGTATCGCAGCAGCTTCTCATGTAGTCGAGAATGTCTTGTTGTAGTTAGGTTGTAGAACTGCGCAATTCCGTCACGTCATGTCACGTCAGACACTTGCGTTGAGTCTATGCTTGCGTCTTGGTCGTGGCAGAGACAGATCTGCGGACGCCAGAAAAAGGGCCCGGCGCAGCGAAGTGTGGCTCGCGAAGACGGGGGCGCCGCCGCCTTATACTGGCACCACCAGCAGAAGAGACGAGAGAGGAGGGTGGTGTCGGCACGCTGCGCGCCGCAGGGCCTGGACTTGTGACTGGGCTACGGACCAAAGGAGGCTTTCCGTTTGGGGTCTGGCTGGCTTGGACGCTGCTCCAGGGCTGCAAGGGTCCAGATTGAGAGCGGAACGCCGAGATGAGCGTTGGAGCTCCGATGCGCAAGCTCCGAGTGGCATTGAGGACGGCGTCATGGTTGAAATTTAGCCAGGGTCTCGGTGCGGGAAGCAGAATAAATGACCATGTCTATTTTGACCAGGTACCATGGCAGCGGTGCCTGACTGAGGTTGCAAGACGTAGCGGGCCGTGTAGTTGGGACAGCGGTGGAGATGAAGGCGATCCCTATGCTATTCTTGGTGGCTGAAAGCCTGGTTGCAAGAGGATGGGAGGCGCAAGTAGGCAGTATACCGAGATGGGGAAAAGAGTTGCAGCTAGTGATGCGGGAAGAGGGCGAATGGATGGATGGTGTGGGAGGGAGGTCGTTCTGTTGGAGAGAGGCGAGGCAATCCTGCAGCGGCGTTGGGTTGCGTCACAGTCACAGGCAAACAGGCGAGCCGACAGCTGCCAGCTGGCAAAGTCCCCGTTTGCTGCGTTTCCCCATTCGCAAGCCCGTTTGCAAGCCCACTTGCCAGGTGCCAGGTTACACTGGACTCAGTGGGAGTGCCAGGCTTTGCTAGCGGTTGTTTTAGCGGATGTAGAGCCCTGGACCAGACCACAGGGCTTGCCCAGTGGCGCGACGGCTCCGCCCGGTTAGAGCGGCATAACTGCCAGAATGCCTGGTGCGGCGCTCCCCCCTCGGCCAATGCTGCCAGGCCAAAAGCAGAGGAGCTCTCAGACAATCAACAGAAGCTTGCTCTCCTCGAGAATAAAGACCCGGCTGCCCTCCTCTACGTTTTCCAGCATTGTTTTCGATTCATATTCAAGCAAACTTTTTTGATACCTTCTTGTTGTTTGGTTCTTACTCTGATATCACAACAACCAACTACGGCAACTTACATCTCACTTACACACACACACACACACACACGCACAATCGGACACACCACATCCGCACCACGACAAACGCTCTCCACAGCTTACTACAACATGGGCCTCGATAGACTACCAACAGAGCTGCGGCTCCAAGTCGTCGCCGAGCTCACCCAAGTCTCTCACATCAATGCTCTCTGCCAAGTGAACCGAAGCTACTACAACCTCCTCGTCAACCACCTCTACACCGTCGACGAGCTCACCCTGCAAAAAGATGCCCTCCGTTGGGCCCTCACCCACCAAAACGCCGGCACCCTCCAGCGCTGGCAGCAGGCCGGCCTCGACATCAGCCGCACGCGCCGCAACAACACCAAGCCTCTGCTCGAGGCCATGAAGGCCGGCTCCGACTGGGCCACCTGGCAGATCCTGCACCTCGGCGCCAGCATCCACGTCGCCGACGCCCAGGGTCGCACGCCGCTCCACCTCGCCTGCGCCGAGGGCTTCCAGCAGCCCGCGTTGGTCCGCTACCTGCTCGCCCAGGGCGCCAACCCCTCGGGCACGACTCGCGCCAGGGAGACACCTCTCTTCATGGCCATCCGCTGCGGCAACGCCGAAATCGTCGAGGCCCTGCTCGAGAGCGGCGCCGATCACGCCGCCCAGGACCGCATGGGCTGCGCGCCCCTCCACGAGGTCATTGAGAGCGGCCAAGTCGAGATTGCCCGCCTGCTGCTGCAGCACGGCGCCAACCCGTCGCTGCCTCGCCCGCTCACCGGCGAGACGCCCCTGCATACCGCCATCCTGACGGGCTCGCTGGAGATGGTCAAGCTGCTGGTCGACAGCGGCGCCGACATGGCCGCCGAGTACAACGACTTCACGCCGCTCCTGCTTGCCTGCCAGGACGGCAGCGTCGACCTCGTCCGCTGGATGCTGCAAAACGGCGTCGACGTCCACAGCAACATCAACAAGCGGGGCCTCACACCCCTGCACGCCGCCGCCATGAGCGGCTCCGACGAGGTCGTCAAGGCTCTCCTCCAGCACCAGACGGACCCCTACATGCTGACCGTCGAGGACATGGACGGTGATACGCCCGTGACTGTGGCCTCACGCTACAAGCACGACAGCCTGGCCAAGATGATGGTCCAGCTCGTAAACTAAGGAGGCTCCGCCGAGTTTGGATATTTCGACCTCTACAGGGGTGGTTTGGTCCATGAGCTATTCGAGCTAACGAAGCCGTTCGAGCCGAGGGCATTCACCATCCTGGCCTTTTGTTTCCCACTCTGCTCGGCCCAAAGGGAGCCAAGGAATGCGGCTCGCAAGGAAGACGTCACAGGAGACGCATGAAATTGCAAGTTGCTGGGGTGGTCGCGCCCCGTTGTCATGGCCGATGCAGTGGAGTCGAAGCGGCTCCCCATCTGCAGCGATGATGAATAACGTCGCTGTCATAGGTTCGAATTCGGGCCGAAGGTGGTCACTGCGTGTACACACGTTTTTTTTTTACTGTATTCTTGGGGGTTTGTGGGATTGGCATTATTATTTTTATTCCCTTGGGCGTTTTCGTGTCTGGATATCCCGAATACCTAGCGAGCAAATATTTTTGAGCATTTACATACGACTGAAATGAGACAATATTACTACATGCACAATTGCGTTTGCGAGACATGGGACTCAGCGTGAACGCCGTACTGGTACAGCGAATAGCAACCCCTGATGCGATTCACACTGAAATGTCTCACGCGCTGGCAAAAAGTAGAGGCCGGTGCGCAACCCCAGCGGCGAAATCTAGCCCTCCAGATTGTGGTGGTGTGATAGCGCGAGATGCTGATGCCGTGAGCCGTGGCAGGGTAGCATCCGACGCAGGCCTATGCTCGGCCACGGTGCGCGCTGTCAATGCAACCTGGACATTTCTCGGTGTCTCTTTCCGGGCCAATGCGCGCTGCTTTTCGATGGTGTTTGCATTTTGGGGGTGATGCGTTTCTTGCCTTGCTTGTCGTGCCAGACAGAGCACCGCAATGCGCCAGGGGGGCCATCCCTAGACGGACGGACGCTATTTCTGATTCCGATCGCTGACTGGGGGCCGCGACGCTGGAGATGGGGTGGCAGTCGCCCAACACGTCTCACGTTACAATGATCACATTTTGAAGGGGTGATGTGAATTCTGACGACTGCAAGGCAATGATGGGCATGCGGTGGCAGGAAGTTATCCTCGGCATCTCCTGTTGCTCATTCTCTCAGCCATACGAGTCAGCACTGTCAGTGTGCGAGATCGGAGTACTGACACGTCGCAAGCAGGCACACGAGGAGGGCAATGCTGGTAATGCTGGTACCGCATCAAGGCCAAAAATTACCAGGTAACTCGTCAAGTTTCCAGGCGGATCGGGGTTTACATTATCCGCATTTTCATTGCCAACTTGAACCTCCTAGATGCAATGTACTCGGGCCGGACACAAGTGGCAACTACCACAGTGACAAAGTGAGCGATTCCCGTAAGCACGCACTGTGAATGTGGAGAAGGGGTCCTTGTGGGGAATCTACAAGCAATCGATAGTGACATGCCCTCGAATTCCATTCGACTCAACAAGTTGAACAAGGAACAGAAATACGATGGAAGAAGATATACAAGAAAATCAAATAATACAATCATGTGATTCCCATACATTCTGTTTGCTACCAATTCTGTGGTGCAAACGCCGAACTGGCTTTTGGTCCCGTGGCCCAACGGTCTTTGGTCCCTTGACCTCGGAGCGGGGCTGCCCGTGCCCACACGCTGGGGCTCTGCTAAAGATTGTACCTCAGCAGTATCAGGAGCAGCATGTTCGAATCTCACCTCTGAGCCTTTTTGGCATCTCTTTCATCACCAGAACCTCGTTTCTTCCTCACAATAACCATCATTTGTCCTGTCGCAACTCAACGAACCGTCTCCCGCATCCTACAGACGTCATCCCGCTGCGGCTGTCGGTCATCATCGGGCCCATCGATCGCGGCTGCACTCCGCCCGCCACTCAATCCCAGAGTAAGACGTCCATTTACTCGGGGTCGGACGTCCAACAACCACCACTCACCTTGACGCACTTAGCCTTGGTTACCTTGCAAGGGGCAGTCACAATATAATAATATACGCAATGCATTACCGTTCTTCGTCAGACGCAAGTCGGGGCAGCCACCGCATCTCAGCCACCCCGCCCATCTTTCCCAGCTATTTATTACCCAGCTTCCGATTTCCCTTTCTTCGGCGCTTCTCCTCCTCCTCTTCATCATCCAAATCTTCCTCCGCCATGTCATCACCCAGTTCATCACCAAAGGCTTCCGCCGCGGGCCGCCTCACACGCCTCGGCCCAGACACGCTCCGCTGCACGGCCTGCTCCGCAGACCTGGCCCTGTCCGCGCAAATCATATCCAAGGGCTTCACCGGCCGCTACGGCCGCGCTCTGCTCGTCGCGCCCCCCGCCAGCGCCGCTGCTGACGACGAGGACGGTGATGGCGCAGATGCGTCACTACTGAACATTCGCATCGGACGCCTCGAGAACCGCCAGCTCGTCACGGGCTGGCACGTCGTGGCCGACATTTCGTGCGGCAGCTGCTCCAAGAAGCTCGGCTGGAAGTACGTCGACGCCAAGGAAAAGTCGCAAAAGTACAAGGTCGGCAAGTACATTCTCGAGACGGAACGCGTCATGACGTACCGCAGTTGGGGAGACGACGGCGCAGCGGTGGCGGTGGGCGGCGGTGGTAGCAGCGGTGGTCTCTACAAGCAGCACAGCCGCACGAGTAGCGACAACGTCTCGTTTGACTCTGAAGACGAGGATGAATGCGACGACATCTTTGCGGGGACATGGGATGCGCGCGCTGTGGCGCAACGAAGGGCGGAGATGATTGCGGCGGTGCGTGCCGACGAGTGATGGGGCACGGATGATTGTTCTTTGGTCCTCCGCTACTGCGAGATGTGGGGTTTTCCATTTTGTATCTCTCATCTTTTTGAGTTGCTTGGTTTAGCGATGTTGGTGCGTTTGCATATATATTCTAGCTGTGCATGACACCAGTAAAACATCCAGGCTCGATAGCATGAATAGCCCTCTGCCATGCACCGATGACTTGACTAGGATAGCACTAGAAAGTTTATCAGCAGTTTTCTTTATGAACCAAAATCGCTCCACTGCCAGTGAGCAGGTGGTTTTGAGCGTGATGTTTATCTGGGCTTTCATCTCACCTCGCTATGCCCCCATGCATGAAGTCATCCTTCAGCAAGAATGACTATGAACTCGCTCCTGGTCTCGACCAACTTGACAGGTTGAAACTTCAATAAGAAATAACATCTAATGGGCTTTTTCAAGACTTTCCTGTATTATACTGTGACTGACTTCCGCCATGAATGCTTATATTGTGGCGTTCTATAACGCTGAACCCACTATCGAATCGGGCAACTTGGATCGGTGGCACTCTTGTTGCACAGAGACGAGCCCTGGTGGAGACGTTTGTACCAAAGCCTCAACTTCATCTTTTGAACCATTTCCGACTCCCAAACTCTGAACCTTTTTCTCCTTGCGCGGGAAGAATTTTGGCTCGAAAAGGGTTGTTCCATCTTCTTCCTATCCGTACCCTTCCAAACAAGCGCGTGTTTACGACAGCGGGAAGAAGAAAGTGAGACAGGGAGCGAGAGAGAGAGAGAGACTGTGCGCGTGTGTGAAATGCCATGACTTGGCGAGGTGATCGCGGGGAAATCGCAGGAGCAAGAGTCCGGGTCGGGTGTCTCGCCGGAACAGACGGATTTCGCAAGTTGGTTGATGTCACAACATTAACTGTTTCCAGCCTAGTCGCCGTTCCAAAGGGCGGTCGCGCGCTGAGGCGGCGCCATTGCACATGTTCATCTAGCGGACAAAATATTGCCGAAAGGCCGTAGATGGTCCGCGAAAGACTGATTGATCATGTAATATGTTTTTGTCCAGCGTGCTTTGGCAGGGTCGCGTCGGCCTCGCGGGGTTTTCGGCCCCGCGGTGACAATATAGACCGCCTTGGCATGTGTGTATAAAACTAACAAAGTATTTCTTACTCGCTTTCTCCAGCCGGTTTGATTCTCAAACCCGAGGTCAAGAGAGAAAAACAAAGGAAAAGAAAGCAATGGTAGCTACGACAGGCAAGCAAGACGTCTCTTTCGAGGTTGAGGATCACAGCATCCCTTTCTCACTCGGCGAGAAGGATGCGTGGGCAGACTACAAGAAGCACCGTCCAGAGTATCCCGAGTCCGTATTTGAGATGTTATTCGACTACCACAAAAAGCACGGCGGCAAATTCGATGCCGTCCACGACATTGGCGCTGGTAAGTATCCCCACTACTCACATGCACATACCCTCTCACTCTCTCTGACCAACACTCGTCTCTATTCCTGCCCAAATAGGCGGCGGTATCCTTTCCGAAAAGCTCAGCCGCTTCTTCACACACGTCTACGTCTCCGACCCGGGCGAGTCTAACCTCGCTCTCGCGCAGTCGGTCCTGCGCCCCGCCTCGCGGTTCTCGTTTCGCCGGGCCCGCGGCGAGGACGCCTGGCTGCCGCCCGCCTCGGTCGATCTCGTCGTCAGCGGCGAGTCGCTGCACTGGATGGACCTGGCGCCGACGCTCGCCGCCGCCGCCGCGAGCCTCCGGCCCGGCGGCACGTTCGCGGCCATTTTTTACGGCATGATCCTCGTCTTCCCGCGCGACGCCCGCCTGACGGACCTCCTACGCGAGGTGCAGTTCGCCTGCTGGCGGCGCTTCTTCCACGACAGCCCGGGCATGCGGCACCCGGCGGTGCGCGCCGCGCCGCCCCGCGTCGTCCGCGGCTTTAACAGCATCGCGCTGCCCGAGGAGGGCGAGGGCCGCCCGTTTACGGACTGGACCAGGGTCAACGTTAACCTGCACGGGCGCGGCGACGTCGAGGCGTTTCAGTTCATCCCCGAGAGTGACGGCGAGTTTCCGGTCGGCGTGTCGCGGGTCAAAGATTCGGAGACGCTGCTCCAAATCGAGGATCCCGCGTGGGGGAGAGAGGTCGACGTGGCCTGGGTTCAGGGCTTCTTGATCTCGCTGACGCTTGGATACGACGAGCGCTGCTGGGCGCTGCCAGAGTTTGTCGAGTTTGCGCGCATCATCAATGAGGAGCATGGCGGCAAGATCAAGGCCGAGTTCCCCGCTTGCTACCTGATGGGCAGTAAGAAATAGAACAAAAAGCATGTGCATGATAGTAGTAAAGATGATGCGCATGTATGAATGAATGCGTGTAACCGACGGCCCTCAACATGAATTGATCAAAGAAACTTCATTACGCTATATATGTCTAGTTTTATGATGCTGGTTCCACATCTTCCTACTCGAGATCGGCAAGGGCCTTTTCGTTCAGCTGTTCAATGGCCTTGATAAACGTCGGGTACGGCGTCAGAGTACCCAAAGCCCGGCGCATGTGCGCATTCACAATCTGCAATCCGTACACGTAACTTGCGTTAACCCAGCCAAACCTATAGCATGTTAGCGGTGATCAATTCAAGAAAGGAAATCCTTGGAAAAACGTACCCTTCTTTTGCGACGCCCTTGAAGTTGAGACCCTGGTTGCCGTACTCGGCGTCCACGCGGTGAGGGTCGACGGGCCGTGTCACATCGTACTTCTCGACAACGACACCGTTGAAATCGACAAATGCCTTGGTAATCATGAACAGCCACTTGTACGCCAGACGCTCCGCCTCCTCGGTGAAGCTGTAGCGGAGCAGACCTGTCCAGGCCAGCATCTGCTGCGGCGCCCAGCCATACGGGTAGTCCCACTGTCTGTTGGGTCGCTCGAGGCCGATCGTGCCACGCGACTTTTCAGTGCCGGCGAGAAGTCCACCAAACGCTTCAAACTTGGGAAGACCCTTCTTCACGATGTCAGCAGCCTGTTTCGGCGAGGCGACGCCAGCCCAGAGAGACCACAACGTGGTGGCGGTCTCGTATGTGCAGCGCTTCTTATTCACAAAATCGTAGTCAAAGAACATGCCCTCCTCTTCGCTCCACATCAGCTTGTCCATGGTGAGCTTGCGTCGCTTGGCCTTGCGGTCCCAGAAGGCAGATGTGAGAATGTCGCCAGGCTTGTAAGGAGTGCCCTGGCAAAACTCCTCCGGCATGACAAGCTTGTCGCCAAACAGACTTCGGATGGTGCGAGAGATGTCAGTCTCGTACTTGAACAGCAGCGAGTTGAGATCAATGGTGGCGAGGTTAGCGCAGACTCCCTCGAAGCGGTAGCTAGTGTCATGGCCCGATTCTCGCACAGCACGGTCGTGCATGAAGTATTTGTCCAGCTCCGGCTCTTTAATCTCGCCATAGTTGTAGGCGCGGACGAATTCTTCGAATTTCATGTTGTGCTTCTTGATGTACGGCTCCAAAATGTGGACGAAGTGGCTGGGCTCAGTCTCGGGAGGAACCCCAAGACCTTCAGGGCAGTATCTTGAGAGACCAGTTGTAGGGTCTAGACGGGCTTCTCCGGTCCAAACACTGTGATACTCTTTGATAGCAGCCAGAATGGAGCGGCGCAGGAACTCGAGCGAGTCGGGCTCGTGCTTAATCTTTTCGTATACTCGCAGAGCCATGTCTGTCAGGAAAGGAGGTTGCGAGCGGCCGAGGTAGTATGAACGGGTGGCGTTGAGGATCTTGCCGTAGTGCTCGATGCAGAAGCAAAAGTTGAGCACCATTGCCTTGGCCAGG
Organism: Aphanocladium album; assembly: GCA_029218145.1. Taxonomy (NCBI): domain Eukaryota; kingdom Fungi; phylum Ascomycota; class Sordariomycetes; order Hypocreales; genus Aphanocladium; species Aphanocladium album. The sequence goes on from JARDXD010000784.1 coordinate 18,523, forward strand.
TCAACGCGGTCGTTGATCAACAGTCCAAGAGACTCCATGTAGCTATCCCATCCGTACAACTCGTTGAATCGACCACCGGGTACAACGAAAGGAAGGCCACGTAGGGTCTTGATAGTGCCCTTCTCAGGGTCTTGCTCCTCAATTTCCTCGACGGCAACAGCAAGAAGGCCAGGCTTTTCATTCATGTCCCGAATGATCTCCGGAGTGATGACTGCTGGAAGTAGTTGGACATCGAGTCGAATCTCAGGGCGGTCGAGGGCGACCTGCTTGTAGTATTCGTATTGAGCAGTGCACTTGGAAGGCACATAGATGCGGGGTCGAGGATCGTCGGTCCAGTCTTTGGGGTCCTTGGCCGCAATTTCGATGCTGGAGGCATCGATACGTCGAGTCAGACCATCCCAGAAATGGTCCTTGATGAGACGAGAGAGTCGGTTGACGGGATTTTCGTTCAGGCGGGCTTCGTCGAGAATAATTTGCTTGCGGCCGTACTCTTTGGCCAGAGTCAACTCCTGCAGCAGGTTGGACAGCATATATGTGCCACGGACTTCGAATCGGTGATATCCGGCGGAAGCGGCAGTGCGGAGGGGGAGCACTTTTGGCCCGTGATCCTCGATTGTGATTTGCATATTTCCATCAGTGTCTTCTTGTGCTTTTAAGCTCTCAAGGGTAGCATCGACTTGGATCAGAAAGCGCCGGCCCTGCTCCAGATTGCTTTCATCTAGGGAGAGTAAGCATCATATCGTGGGGTGATTTCTTCGTGCAACGTACCATGACTTCCACGACGGAAAGGTTCTGGAAGATTCATTCGCTCGATTTGTTTGATCAAACTGCTCTGCGGCCTGTGTTAGCTCCATCGTCACAATGACGTTGGTAGCCTCCTACCTGGGAATATGTGCGGGTGCGGTTTGCGAAGCGGCCGGTGTGTCGCTCATCGGAGGCATAGTAGGTCTTGGCATCATCAAAGACACCAAAGTCCTCGGATCCTCGAGGACGATGCGCCGAGGGCGCGGTCGAGTCCGTCATTGTCGAAAAAATTGTTTGCTCTGTCGAATAGCGGTGTCGGCGGGGCGAGGGGCAAAGTGGCGGGGTGTTTGAGTTTGATGCCCAATTGCGCACGTGTATCAAGGGGAAGCTACCAAAAAAGACGAGATTGGCGATGGGTTGGTGGCAGTAAGAAATCCTAGGCAGGTTGGCCGTAGTCTAGGGACAAAAGACTAGCGAGCCGTGATGATGATGAAGTTTGGAGAAATCTGGGATACGACAGCAGACGTAGGTTTTAGTGGCGGG
>JARDXD010001872.1:0-19781 GCA_029218145.1 Aphanocladium album
GTTTAGCGGCTCCGCTGACAGGCCAAGTCCGCTAAACCCGCCTGGGGATCGCCCGCCGCCTGTCCTCCGTCGCCGTCACCGTCACTCACCAGCCGCTTTCTCAGCGCACCACTCACACGGGCTCGGCAGCGACCCAGCAATGCAGCAACGTGGAGTTGATTTGCTCATGATCCCTTTTCAGGCAATTGAATCATCGTTTTAGCGCTTTTCTGATTTGCAGCAGACTCCCTGGTGACCCGCTGCGCTGCTGGCAGCTTCTTTTTTTTTTCTTTGTCTCTCAGCCTGCCTCTGTACCTACATTACACGCATGTGTCCCATCCAGCTCACTCGCCAACTAGTTATCTAGTTACCTATCCTGCGCCCAGCCAAGATTTGTCGTCATCTTGGTCTTGTATTCTTGCCTTTTTTCTCTTGTTTCGAATCAGTGATTCTCATTGCCTCCGTTTCATACGCTAGGCAACTATTCTTGTCCCCTGCTTTGTCGAGGTAGTCTCTGCAGCGCCCACTTCTAGGCTGCCTCGTTATCGCTAGTTATCGCTCAGCACCCTCCTCCCACTCCGCGTGGCTCCTAGGTAGGCACGGCGAAACCCCGCCAAGGCAGCACTTTTTGCTTGTCCATCACATCCCAAGGCAGCATCACATCCCACGCTATTCTTGCTGCCTGCAAGGCTTCATAATTATTCCCCCTCCTCCGCCCCGCAGACCCCCTCGTTCCTCAATCTCCGCGACTGCCGCTTCTGCCAGATCTGGTGGGAATGCCGCCTCGCTAGCTGCTGGCGTTTCTACAAACACCCACACAGGGCTCATCCCCCACGCACCTCTCGATTGCGCGTCGGCCTTAAGAGGACTACCTGGCCGCCTGACTGGCTCCGGCTCTCCGGCTCGACGTCGCCTGAGGCCTTTTTGCACTTTTCTTCGTTCTGCTGCTATTCTCACCGAGCCGCACCCCCGTTTGCCATCATGTCCGCTGTGCCGCCGCCGCCGCCGCAGAGTCACAGGTCCCCACGAGTGCTGGCTTGCGTACTCTGCCAGCATCGCAAGATCAAGTGCGATCGCAATACCCCGTGCTCCAATTGTGTCAAGGTACGCCTGGCCTCTGCCCCCGCCGGCAACTTGATGCCTGGTCCCTACCTATGCAGCTGCACCTTTGCTAACATTTGCCACCAGGCCGGCGTCACATGCACGCCTAGCACCCCAGCACCAGCGCGCAAACGTCGTCGCCCAAATCAAGACCTGCAAGAGCGACTTGCCCGATGCGAAGAGCTTCTGAAGCAGTATGCCACCGCTGGCTCTCCGCCCAGCACGGCTGGTGGCACGTCCAATTCTCCCTCGGCCGCGGCCTCTTCGACCGCGCCTAGCTTTAAGAAAGAAGCTGTCGATACTCCCTTCAGCGCCATCAGCGCTGACTCCCAGTCGACCCTTCAGCCTCAGCCGCGATACAAGATTATTCAGGAAGATGGCGTCTCTAGGTTCATGGACAGTCGAATCTGGGGCACCATTGTTGAAGAGGTAAGATCCCTTGCGCCCGCCATCCGTCGTCTCTACTAACACCTGCCAGCTTCAAGCAATGCGCAATCTCGTCGAGGCCGAGGATCCTGAAGACTCAAGCATGTTGAGCCCCGAAGAGCTTACCCCCGACAACAACACCGACCTGATCCTCTCCCTCGACTTTACAAATACCACTTCTGAAGACCTCCTCCCCGACCCTATCCATGTCTTCCGTCTCTGGCAGGTCTACCTTGACAAGGTGAACCCGCTCAACAAGGTCATCCATGTCCCCACCGTGCAGCCATACGTACTCGAGATCACAACCAACGTGTCCAACGTTCCTCTGGACTACCAGGCGCTTCTCTTTAGCATCATGTCCATGGCCGTCCTCTCGCTTGACGATGACGAGGTTGTCCAGATGCTCGGCATGAGCAGGGAAAAGGCCCTGCAAACGTTCAATGCCGGCGCCAAAGCTGCATTGATCCGCTTCAACTACCTCAAAAACTACAACATGACATCACTGCAAGCTCTCATGATTTACCTCTTCTCTCTCGAAAGTCGAATCGATACCCACTCTGCCTGGGTCATGAGTGCGACTGCAGTTCGCCTCGCCCAGAAGATGGGCTACCATCATGATGGCGAGAAGCTCGGTATGACTCCCTATGAGACGGAGATGCGACGCAGGGTTTGGTGGCAGCTGTACCTGCACGACTTCAAGCTCGGCATGTTTTCGGGTCTCAGCCAGCAGTCCAGTTTCAATCAAAAGTGGGATACCAAGATTCCCAGCAACCTCAACGACGCCGACCTGTTCCCCGGCTCCACTGAGCCAGTTCGCGCCAGAGAAGGTCCTACTGAAATGATTTTTGTCATGATCATGTGCCAGGTGTTTGATTTCAAGCGCATGAGCGCAACCCAAGACGAGGAGGCCGAGCTGGAAGCTGCCATCCTCGGCCAGAGTGACGAGAGCGAGTACGACACCGCCAAGCATCAAGTCATGTTTGAAAAATATCGTGCTCAGTCGCGCGTTATCGAAGCTAAGCTGCTCGAGATTGAAGAAAAGTACTGCGACCCTTCGGCAGGAAACGCTCACATTGCCGCCAAAGCTTTCCGGCCCCTCATGTTCAAGAACATGGACGAGATGCTGGTCCCCATGCGGGATCAGCCCGAATGGGGAACCGAAATATTTGGGCCAAAGGATAACCTTTTCAAGATTATGGTCCTCGGCAGCGAGCACCGACTCATCCTGTACAAGGGCATGCAGGAGGCTGGTTTCGGTTGGTTTATGAGGATCACTCTCTCGATCGACTTTTTCTCTTTCCTGACCTCGCAGCTCTGCATCCATACCCGCGGCACATTGGCTGATCGAGGCTGGAAGGCTGTCGAGGGGACCTACTCATACCACCCAGAGCTGTTTGATCTGTCACACAAGACGCGTCTAGCTCAAGCGCAGCTCGCTCTCAAGGCGTGGAAGGCCCGCGAGGCTGCTTACCTGCAAGCTGGTTGGCCACTCGAGGTTCCCATCTTCATCCAACGTCTGCGAGAAGTTCTTCCCTCCAATGATTGCCGGAGCTCATCTGGTGCCAACTCGACAATGGCGACCCCTGCCATGCCCATGATGGGCCTGCAGATGGGCCAGCCGCCGGTTCAGACGGCGGCGGACCCGTTCTCGGGCAGCTTTTTGGACATGCCTCCCATGACATGGGATATGTTTGGCGACATGATACCCACGTCGGATCAGATGCCGGCGGCCATGTACGGCAGCTACGGCATCGGAAATCTGAATCTCAATAATATTGACAGTATGAGACGGATGTAGGCGTTTTACACTAGGAATTTCGGAGAGTTTTCGTCGGGTGAAACTCTACAGGATACGAAAAGTATATACACATTTGGGGCATTCTTCCCGGCGAGGAGAAACGGCGTTGGGGCAATATTCTCCACCATTTTACACGGTCCAAGCGACCCCATGATTCCCGAGCTTGTACAAGACGTGGCAACACGCAGCCTTTGCTTTTACTGGCGTTTTCGGTTTAGAGGCATTCTCCTCCACTTATAGCACTGTACTATTAAATACACCACCGCTTACGATGATTGACGCACTTGATCAAGTTTTACGCCCAACGGGAAACAAAAGTGCAGGCGTCAACTACAAGCTCATGATAATGCGAAAATGACGAACAGGGAGTAATTGACGTCGATGGTGGAGGTGGAAGACTGTTCGAAGATGATTTGGTTCGACAGGGTGTGAATGTGACGAGGGTTTGGTGCGACTGTTGTGGCCTTGTCATTGTTTATCCATATACGCTACTTGTAGCTACTGAAAGTCGTTATTGGTAATTTCAAGTACTAGTATAAATATAGATGGGTATTATTCCAGCAGTTGTTGCAGAAAATCATGTGTGAGAATTGAAAGGAGGGCAGTGACTGCGAGTTGTCTGTACAAGAAGCCTTGCTGCGTGTAAGTGGGCAAATAACAGTAGAAGAGCCAGAGTGCCAATCGATGTTTCATGGGGCTATGAAAAATCTCCTAATATTTCTTTTTCTTTGTCCTTTTACTTTTATCTTTTAGTTTTTTTTTGCTCGTTTTCTATCAAGTCCTCTGTACGGCACCTACAGGTTATCATGTCTGCCAAGTGAGTGAGCATCTACACAACTACAGTGGCAAAAGGAAGCGTGCGGCCGACGTTTGGAATTGTCTTCTTCTTTTCATCGTTTTGTCAGATTTTTTTCTATTTCTATCCTCATTTATAATTTTGCATTATTTTATTCACAACTCATCCCGCTTGGATGTGGGTCACGTGCTGGTCGAAACACGGCTCTTGCATGGGGGTTTTGTGGCCCGCTCGCTCGCTGTGTGCCCGGCGTATGCACAGCCTCAACCAGCCAGCGAGCGGCGCGCCATGGCAAATTCTGGGAATGCCAACACTGGGGCTCTCCCCTGCCAAGCACGATCGGGGGGCTTCAGCAAGCAACCCAGGAGGACAAGCGGTGGAAAAAGGGGCCAAGCACGCTTGGCAAGATGCCGAGAGGAAGATCTGGCAAGGAATTTCTTGATGTCGACTTGGCGGGAGAGGGGTTGATCAGATTTGATATATCAGATGCTGCTTGTCTGTTTCTATGTAGGTACCGACCTGACACTGGAGTGCAGCGCCGCGCGTTCAAGCTAGCGCATCGAGAATCTAGTCAGCCAGGCACAGGCGGCTGTGCCTTGATTTTATTGATTGGGTTGGTGGAGACTTCCTGGCAGAGTCCGTGGGAGAGGAGTGGCCTCTGGTATGGGAGATGCTCACCAGGAAACCAGATATAACCATTACACGCGAAGAGGCAAATTTGTTACCGGTCAATACGAGATTACGCAGCATTTCGTCTCGTGTTCATAGCCCGACGTCTAGCCATGTAGCCATGTAGCCATGTAGCCATTAGCCCGTAGCCTGACATTTGACCTGACATGCGCCTCGTCGCAACTAGTGCACCCTGTGACAACCTGTAACCTGCTAACAGTGACTACTTTGGTTCCTGCAGACTGCGTCTCCGCCCAGAAATAGAATTGGACGCGCCCCTGTTTGCCCTGTTTGCCCTGTTTTGCCGTGTGTGGACCATTTATTAGCTCTACGAGCAATTAACTTGAGCGTCTTCAGCCTTCCTAGGCCATTCCCGTCCCTCCACTGCGCTCCCCGCCCACCGCATGCTGATTGGCATCTGAGTCCCTTTTGTGTGCCAGGTACCGGATGTTAGCAGTCCCCGAGCGCTACCTCCTCCACGCCGCCTCTCACCCACCCCTGTCCACGCTCTCGAACTCGGAACATTCCCACCCCAAGGGCTTTGTCCTCAAACATCACCAAACCCAGGCACAGTTCTCTCATTATTTGTTGACAGCATCACGGCCTGGCGTCGCTTGCTTTCTCTTCCTCTCCACGACGAGCCCGCCTCTCGTCTCCTTCTCGCCCTTCGTTTAGCATTTTCTGTCCCTCTCTGCGTCGCGACCACCACCACCCCTTGGACCATTCGCCAGCGTCCCTCTTCTCGACCAGCAAACACGATTTCCTACACTCTCTTTTGACGAATTCGACACGCCTTGTCGCACCTTGTCGCACCCCGCTCGCTATCGCATTTCGGCAACCCTTTACCGCCCTCGATTTCACCGATTCTCATTCTTGGCTGAGGCTGTGCTTCATGACCGCTTGAGACCTCTACAAGATGAAGACTTTCGCCAGCGCTGCGGCAGCTGCGGCGCTGCTGTCGCTCGCCAGCGGCCAGAACACATACTCGATTGATAGCGATGGTATGGAATCCCCCTCGGTTCGCGGAGGTTGGTTGCAAGGCTAACAAGGCACAGACAACATCAAAAAGACGGCCGCCTCCATGGCCGAGGATCTTCTCAAGCACTACCACGGAGACCAGCCCGGCCAGGTCCCTGGCATTCTCCCCGGTCCTCCCCCGGCCGGACCGTACTACTGGTGGATTGGAGGTGCCATGTGGGGGACGCTCATCGACTACTGGCACGTAACCGGCGACACGACGTACAACGACCGCATCATGCAGTCCATGCAGTTTCAGGTCGGCGAGAACAAGGCCTACATGCCCAACAACTACACGGCCTCGCTCGGAAACGACGACCAGGGCTTCTGGGGCATGTCGGCCATGCTGGCGGCCGAGGTCAGGTTTCCGGATCCGCCGTCGGACAAGCCCTCGTGGCTGGCCCTGGCGCAGGCCGTCTGGAACACGCAGGCCAGCCCGGACCGGCACGACACCGAGTGCAACGGCGGCCTCCGCTGGCAGATTCCCTTTGCCAACAACGGCTACGACTACAAGAACGCCATCGCCAACGGCATCTTCTTCAACATGGGGGCCCGCCTGGGCCGCTACACCGGAAACCAGACGTACCTGGACTGGGCCGAGAAGACGTTTGACTGGGTGACGGGCGTCGGCTACATCGACCCCGAGACCCACGCCATCTACGACGGCGGCCACGTCCAGCACAACTGCACCGACATCAACAAGGTCGAGTTCTCGTACAACAACGCCGTCTACCTGCAGGGCTGCGCCTACATGTACAACCACACCGAGGGCGCGCAAAAGTGGAAGAACTGCGTCGACGGGCTGCTGCAGCACGGCCTCGAGCACTTTTTCCCCGAAAACGACATTGCCTACGAGCCCGCCTGCGAGGGCGTCAAGACGTGCACGACCGACATGTTGTCCTTCAAGGGCTACGTGCACCGGTGGTACGCGGCGTCGGCCCAGATGGCCCCCTACATTGCCGACAAGGTGATGCCAGTCCTCAAAAAGTCGGCGGCCGCGTGCGTCAAGCAATGCGCGGGCGGCGACCTCGGCCGCCAGTGCGGCTTCTACTGGTCGTCGGGCACCTGGCAGGCGCCGGACCCCCCCAACTCGGGCGCCAGCCAGCAGATGGACGCCGTCGCCGCCATGATCTCGCTGCTCTACCCAAACTCCAAGCCCGCCGTCACGGCCAGCACCGGCGGCACCTCCAAGAGCGACCCCAACGCGGGCGTCGGACAGGCCAACGCCTACCACAAGGAGCCCAAGCCCATCACGACGGCGGACCGGGCCGGCGCCGGCATCATTACCTTTTTGCTGCTGAGCGCGGCGCTGGGCATGTTTGGCTGGATGAGCGTTGGTATTTGATGTAATTTTTTTGGACAGTTATTATTCGTAGTTTTATCTTTATCGCTCTTTTTTATATATATATTTCTTAGTATAATTGGCGTTGGGGGTCTGGTTGGAAAGCATGAGCTAGCAGTTTATATAAAATTAAATTGTGACACTACGCGATTGAATGCGTGATGGTTGGCGCAATGTCAGCACATGTACAGTTGGTCCAGGTTCTGATCGAATTAAAGACGCCCATCACTTCTACCGCTGCGTGTATACGAGGTGCGGCCAGTCCTGATTCAAGCTACGATATGTTGGCACGTGCAACGATTGAGTGAACTGACTTCCACCGGAGGCTACACCTATATAGCCTTTTACCATGCTCCGACAAGACTTCGTAGGCTGTAGTTGACTCTTGGGTCGATCAGGTGCGGGAATTGGTCGCATTCTACTCGCAGAGTTCTTCGTAACCGATGGATGCGATTGAACCAGCGAGGCGCGCAAGTTTCTCTACCACGATACTTTGCAGGGCGTTTTTGGTATGGTGGACACGTACTTCCGCATAGCTGCAGCTTGAGAAATAATAGTAATACATATGAACTGTTATACATAAGGTGAAAACCGCATCTTATTCAAAACGCCAACAAGATTCTCCAGATCGGAGCATCAACCTCGAGGTGAATGCCAAGGAGAGAGCCGGAGAAGCAACCGCAACGGTGGTGCCTATTTCAAACTCACGAGCTCGCTGAGCCTCCTTCTCATCAGATCCACATCATCAGCCTCCTCCCATAGCACCTTCTTCAATTTGTTGACAGCGTCCCGCTTCGCGGCCTTCGGCTCCGCCATCGGCTCCGCCATGCTTCCAATCGCGCTCTCCGTCTCCTGGATCTCTCGTTTTACATCCCTAACAACATTCCAGAATGAGATCGTCTTGTTCTCATAGCCACTTTCTTCTAGACTGACTTCCCACTCCCGACCGCCTTCTCCCTCAAGAATGTCTAACCATCGACCCATATGATCCCACTTCTCAGTGTATGTCATCCCCGGGAGATGCACCAGGAGATTCCCCTTGTCCCCTTCAAATCCATGGCCGAATTGATACGCATTGAAAAAAATCCTTGGCATGTAGATTCCATGCCGCTTATATCCCGTGCCATCAAATCCGCCCTCCTCCTTGGCGAGGACATTTGCCATGCTCGTCTGGTCGGCCGACCAGCCAAGGTCGATTTCTGGGTGGAAAAGAGGATTCCCGGCCGTTTCCAAAAGCATGCTGACCGTCCAGGGATGCACACGCAAGAAAACTATTCCATTGTTAAGCCCGTTCTGGTCCTTTGAGGCGATAAAGTGGATGTCACTAATATCGGTTGGTGGAAGGAAGATAGTGGGGGGTATAGCTGGGTTAAGGATGATTGAGTCTGCATCTACCCACCTATATCTAAATTAGTATCACGGGACAGATTAATAGGGGTGTGACATACATAAGCCAATCTTGTCTTTGTTCTACTGGCTTAGCCAGTTCCTGCACGACAATAGAGAGAAGGTAGTTTGGCTTACTCCAGCTACCAGACAATATCCCTTGCCGCAAAATATGCATTGGGTGGTTCCAGCGATCACAGTGTCGCTGGTGACTTTGAAGCGCTCGTTCCAAGATCGGATCATCTCGACCGTAAAGCATAGATACTTTAGCCAGTGAGGGTGTCTGTATTGGTGTTTGTGTAGATTGCTTTGTAATTTCCGGTGAGCTGCCCGTGGGTGTTGGTGTAGATTGCTTAGTAATTTCAGATGAGCTCCCTGGGGGTGTTTCTCTGTGTGAATATTCCAGTGATGGATAAAAACCGATGTTCCAAGTCAAGATCAAAGCGACTATGATAAGGAGGCTGATGCCGAATCTGCGTCTGGTCCCCCCCAAGTACGCGAGAAGCATGTCCAGAAGCTGCCTGCTAACGAGAACAATGCTCTTACTGTGGGACATGATTCCTGGCCCCGAAGGAGAAAAGAACACACGTATGGACCGGATAGAGCGTTGAACTGTACGACGCCGAGACGACACTTTGTGCTAGAAGGAAAATAAGCGCCGTGGTGGGTCATGAAATGTGATGTTTCGGTGGTGACACCAGAGAGTGTGGGTCGGGCTTACAAAGAATGCCTGTGCTTGGTTGCGGGGATGAATAGGGGAGGCAAACGGGCACAACAGGTGTAATGCTATTCCTCATCCTTCAATATGGAAAATGATAATATAATGAAAATAGCAGCTCTTCTCATGGCATTTTCCATCGAATAAGATGTCTCTTATCCCCTAGTCGACGTTAGACCCGGTAATGGGGGGGCCGGTTGGATAAGAGAGAGGGTCCTGGTGGTGCGCACTGTGAGGGTTTGGATGTTTTATTCAATCTATCTAGACGATCTTGATACAAAAAGGAATGATTAACGAATTGAAAGGAGAGATGGGTTCTGTCCTGTAATTTCTATTGCGAGCACTGACCACGGCGTTGGTTGGATAGGTAACCATTGGACATGGGATCGCGTCGCGCTCCTTCTATATTGTTACGCCCGTTACGGCCCAACGACGACTTTGGGCCGAGTCTCCTTCGTCTCAATTTTGACTTTGAGAGCCTACCTAGCCTTTTAGAGAAATATTAGGCCAATATAATGTTGAAGGAAACTAAATTTTCAGTAATCTTCTATATATTATAGACCTAAGATTTTGTAATAGTTTGTTATAGTATTATAATCCTTTGAAAAGTGTGTATTTTGGTGTAAAACGGACATAATAACTAACTTTGGGTGTGGGGCTGTAGATGATTACAGCCCTGTTGCCGAGATGAAAGGGGAAAGAATTAGCGAGGCGTACAGCGCTCTACCAGTATTGCGCCACCGGGTGACCCGGCTCGGGTGGCCCGCCTCTAGTACTAGTACCAAGCCATTAGCGTTGTCATTGTTAAATTGGAGTTGGACAAGAGTTCTGAGAGCCACCTCCGAAGAAGATTTATTAGGAACAGAAGTTACGCCTGTAGTGTCGTTGCGTCTAATTCAATCAACTGCACACTCGGCCGTCGTCGTCGCTTCTCGTAAGCTAGATTCACCCCTCCACAGTCAGAGGGATAAACAGACGTGCTATGAAGCCGCCGGAAAATGGAAACTCGGGACACAGAGTTTATTTGTATTAGCATGCGGAGTGTGGCAAAATATCGCCCTGCAAGTAGTTTTCCCAGTGCCCGCGGGATCTGTTTTTCTTCTTTTGTCTGAAACGGGGTTTTTGTGTATGTGTGTGTGTGTGTGTATGAGAATGAAACGCTCTGTTGCAGACCTCCTGAAAAATTGGTGTCGTAGCCATGACTGCAGTAGTTCAACGGACGAAATGACGTACGCGTCTGCAATGTGACTTTAGGAAGAGACGCGCTGAGCTGCAGTTTTCTTTTCGGGCCATGACGGCCTTAGTTGTATTGTTTTAACCTTTTAATTGCTTATTGAAAAGTCGGCGTTTAATGCAACCCCTCTCCAGATCAAACAGCGCTTCGTCGAGGTGGAGTGGTGGCAATCGGTGCCTTAACTGGCGCAGCTGTTCAACCACGTTAATTCGTGGGTGGCGTCACACAAGCGCGAATGGTTTCACTGATTAAAAATGGTTTGGCGTGAGAAAATATACAATTTAGTCTGTACTGTCCAATATTTGACAATTATCCGACCGCGCGCCAGCCATGCAACGCCAAATTGTGTCGCGTAGTCTTCTACGACTTTCGTGACAAGCCCTCATCCCACTTTTGCCAGAACTGATTCTCCCATACTGGCATGCACTTGACCTTCTCCGGGGGGCTTTGCTGCCATGCAAATACGTCGTCAGCTGGGTTCTGCTCGGAAACCAATTTCGACGCGTAGCCCTTCAGGTCTTTGATCTGCTTTGCTCTCTCGTCGGAGTACTCCAAGTTTACGGTCGGAATGACGGCAATTTTGCCATAGCCGCGGAACCACATGTCTTTGCAGAACAATTGCGGTTCGCCTTGAGTGCACTCGCCCGCTTCAGTGTTTGCCGTACGGAATTTCATGCCCTCGAGTATCGGCTTCGCGGAGAACACCGCAGCACCATTCCAGCACGCAAAGACCTGGAAGGGCCGCTGTTGCGAATACCTCCTTTGCGTGTCATGTGCGTTCCAGAAAAGGTTCCAAGCGGAATTCCAATTTCCGTCTGGCGGGATATCGAAGAAGGTATCGCCGTTGATGCCCCTGGCAACCCAGACGTCGTAAAATGTGGGATCTCTGCCGACGTAGGTCCAATCCATGCCGCATGTCATATCCGCGCCGAGGTTGCGGCGCTGATGAACAAGCTCGAGTATGTCCTCTGCGCAGGCTGCCACGTCGTTGAGGAAGACGACAGTGGTGTTATCCGTGACGCGGTTCGCCTCCTCGAGCAGCGGTCGCAAAGCCATGTTGCGCAGTTCCGCGAGCTTTTCGATTCTGTCTCCGGCCGAAGGGTCAAGAGACGAGGTGTTGAAGTGATAGGTGACGCCCATCACTTCAAAAGTGCCCTTGAGGGCGCTCAGAATGTCGGCTGTACCATCAGGAGAATTGCCTTCGACAATGGACAAGGCACAGTTGTTGGGGCCGAGGAAATTGATGACCTGGACCAAACTTCCCATCAGACGCGGGAGAAGCGAGAGACAGTTGCGCAAGTCCAGGGCGAAGTAATACTGTATTTCACGACCTGCGTCGGCGGGGGCTTGCAGCGACGCATATCGCTGGCGATCAAGGTCAGGGCATTCTAACCGGGGCAGAGCTGTTGACGCCGGCTTGACGATGGAGTCTATGTAGGTGGAAACATTGGAGGATGATAATACCGCGCCTAGAGTCTGCTTAGAAACAAAAGGCTCGCAATAAGCCTTGGGCGCATAGGAAGCCCGAGGGGGGGGGGGAGAGGACTGACCATCGACAACTGTGGCGGGGGGCGTCATCCAACGGTCATGGTAGCCGTGCAAGTCGAAGTGAAATGGCAATTTCAGACTCGACAGCTGCTCCCGTCGGTAGTACAGGCTTGTGGTCAGAATAAAGAAGCACAGGATAGGCGCTGCAAGCAGTACGAGCCTCCTGTTACGCATCGTCACAGAACCAACCAGCCGGCTGGTCAAGAGGAAGAGAAATTGTGGTCGCACGGCCATTCGTGCGGCAGCACAGATTTGGGGTTTTGGGGGGTGCCTACTGGACACTGTCTAGGCACAGCATTGCTCTGTTCTACCCAGGCAAGGCTTTGGCCGGGGCAGGGGCGGGAAAAGGAGAAACTTACGGCGGTTATAATGAATGGGGCGGTGGCGTTATCAGCCAATCAGGGCGATATCGATCCAAAAAAGACCCCAGCCTGTTCTACGGCCCGCAGGCTGCGATGCATCTCTCACGGGCGAAAAGCGGGCACCACACCTAAAACGTATTAGGGGATACTGGCCGCGGACAGCAACCCTTCCCAGAATAGCAGCATGCGTGGTTGGGTCCCGCGGCCATGCCCGCCGCCATGACCATGGTGGTGCGTTTCGGTACAAAAACACTGCTGAGGGCCCGGGTTGGGCGCTTGCCAGCCCTCTCCATTTGCGTCACGTTGTTGGCGGATCCAGCTCACCAAAGGCAATAATGGCCACGCTGGAATTCGTGGTCGTGTAGAGAGACGTAGAGGATGCAACAGGGTAATCAGCTTTGTTTGTTCCTTGTTCTTGTACAAAAGATTCAGCCCACGAGCGGAGGAGCTGACCATGTGTTATCATGTCTTTGCATGCCTGCAATTTAAAACATCTCTCTTGCCCCATCACCTTGCATGGCGCTACGGTGGTGGCACACCTCCAACAGATGGGTTCTGGCGGGTCGCCCAACTGGTGGTGGTGGTGGTGGTGGTTATGTATGTATGCCTTGTGCGCCTCCCTCTTCGTTCTTGTTCTTCCTCGCCTGTTGGGCTACACAGCATTTTCTGCGCTCATCACATTGGCAGCACAAGATGCCTCGTTCCTTTTCCCTTCTTCTCCTCGCTCTTTTTCGCAGCTCGTCTGCTTTCCCAAACCCAGCCCACTACCTCTTCAACGCTCATCTCGCTGCCGGTACCAATGAGACACAGCATCTGTTAGTTCGGGCTGGCGAGCCCGACCCGCTCACAACCTGTGGCTATCTGGATGGAAATCCGACTCACTTTCGCACCGCCAATTCTGGATATAACTGTCGCTTCGATACAGCAAATAGCCTGTGGGGTTACTGTCCCACCACCGTTGTTCGAGCCGTTGACTGTGGCCTGGCTGGAGCCTGCATTGATCAGCATGACTGCAAAAAGGGTTGTGGCAATCTCCAAGGAAAGCTTACAACATTTACATGGTTGGTTTGAAATCCTATTGAGACCTTTAAGAACGACTTGCTGACGCACATTCCATGACAGTAACTCGGACCAATATTGTTCCACCGCTCTGTTGGCCTTCGGCACTGATCAATCGTACTCGTATATTGCTTGTGGTGGGAAGTCTGGCGTAGACAGTTATTTCGTTACTCCTACTGCCGCCGCGACGACGACGACGACGACCCAAGACACAAAGGCCACGCAGCCAGCGCCTCTGCCAACAGCAACCCCGGAGCCGAAACAAACTTCAACAACGCCAGTCACCACTAGCAGCAGTGCCAGCGGCAATACCGGCGGCAGTAATGGCGGTAGTACTACCTCGGCCGGCCCAACATCATCTACGACGGGACCGGCAACCTCCAGTACTGCCACGTCTCAAGGTTCTGGATCCAACAACACTCCTGCTATTATCGGTGGTGTGATTGGTGGAATCGCTCTCCTCTGCCTCTTCGGTCTTGCTGCCATTTACTTGATTCGACGCGACAAAAAGGCCACTGCGAAAAAAAACCAGGAGAAAAGAAGCACCGAGCTATTGGCCTTGTCAAACGTCGAGGATAATAAATATCAATCGCACAGAGCCACAGGAGGATGGGGTCCAAAAGAGCTTCCTGCTCGCCAATCCGACCCTGTGGAGTTGCCCAGCTAGCCAGATCTCTCTTGCTCCGAGCCGCAAATCGACAGTGTCGGCTATGTTTGGATCACTGTTGGCTGAAGACGCGACTCAGTAGTCTGATGGTGTCATGGAGAGCGCCACACAGCGATGTAATACTCTTGAATTTTCGGGCTAGCCTCGGCGGTTGGCATGCCCAGCGGTTAGCAGGTATTTGAAAATAGCGTGTCTTGTTGTTCTTGTTTCCATGTTTAAGATCTTTCAGAAGAAAGCAGCATCTAAAAATAATCCATAAAACAATGACGAGAAATGTCTTGCGTTCGTATCCACAAAGTGCGTACCTGCCCTACCGCCTTATGCCCATGATAGGGTTAACATCGGCACACATGACTTGTGAGTAACAGCACTTGTCATGCGACTTCCCTAGCCTGTCGATAATTGCCAGCTGGGAGTTCTTGGATGCTATGCCCGCACTCCTCGCCGTCCAACGAATTGACAGGTTGGAGGCATGCTGAGCCAGTGCTGTTATGCTACATGACTGACGATGCCTTCACAACTCACGAAGGCACAGCAATGAACAGACGGCGGGTAAAAGTGGCCGGTCTTGACTTCCACTATCCCCTTCCCCCGTCTCTTTTATGGCGACTTGTTCCTCTTTCTTTTCATTATCGCTCTTCAACTTCAAAGTCATTCAGCAAGCTCCTTCTGGCGGACCAAACGCGTTCGAACTCAAATATCTGGATGAGACTCGTGACCTGGACTGCGTCGACCACTCGACTTCGCTGCTTTATTCAATAACTCTTTTAGTTTTATAAAGTAATTGGAATTTGCTTTTTATAAATAATAGGGTATTAAGTCTGGTCTCTGGGATCGTTTGGGGACTTCAGACCGCCCCCAACTAGACAACGACACGGCACCGCAGAGGACCCGATACTTCTGGTTTTTCCCTCCCTTAAGATATAGACCTGTACTATATAGGTTAGCCTAGATAGAGTATAATAATCAATCAATAGGGTAATAAGTAATTAGTTGAGTAATATTTTAGTTAACATATCTATTACAAAATATTTTATCAAGATAAATTATATGAATTATCATATGAAGTACTTACTAGTTGCAAGATAATTGAGTTGATTAGGTAAAAAGCTATTTTATAGTGTGCCTGACTCTTGCAGGGACACACTTAGGGGTGCCTCCCGTAAAAGGCGGAAAATCCATACGAATTAACAGCTGTGCTGTTGCAGGCCAGAAAAAACGCAACTAAGAGGTGGCCACGTTCCTCGAGTCCGAGATTAGACGCTTCCAGGAAGCCGACCGGGCAGAGAAGGAGACCATCGCAGAGCACATTGAAGATGAGATGGAAGCATGAACTCAGGTTGTCGAGGTCGTCGAGAAATCGGCTTCGCCACACGGCTCGCCCGGCGTGCAGGTCAGCCTTCGACAGGACATCAAAACTTACAAGGCTGACCTGGAGGCCATCGCAACGGAAATGAAGCTGCACATCGAGCAGTCCGGACGAGAATTCAGCAAGCTGAAGGAGCTGGGAAAGAAAGTGGTGGACAAGGCTCATGAGGCAAAATCGCAGCGGTGGCTCCCGCCCACGACTTTGTAAGTGCTCCTGTGCCCGCGTGCGAATGCTACCAGCGCTGCCGTGACGCAGGGCTGCCGCAATCGCTAGTGGGAACGAACAGACATCGACGACGAAAAGCAGACGGGTAACAGAGGTGCTGGTATACCAGAGTAGTGGGCAAACAGAACGCCTCCGCCATCACGGAGGTGTCTGAAAAATGTCTAGCAATGGAACAAACGTTGAAAAGTATATTGCAAAGGCAGACGAAAATTGAGGAAATGCTTGTGGAGATCCAAAAGATGCGAACACAGTTTGGCGGGATCAAAAAGCAGATGGAAGAAGTGCTCGAGGCAGTCTTGCAGAAACTGGACCATCTCCAGACGCAGACGCCGTCAGGAGAAGTTGCTGCCGTGACACCACCGCAAACACCATCCTCGGCCCTGCGCACAGATGATGTCGCGGCTTCCAGTGCCCAGACGCCAACAGCCCTGCATTCCAAGGCCATTCGGAACAGCAGAGCCAGCCCGCCACCGATCGCGACTCCTGCCCGGCGACAACGTTCATCTCGCGACATCGCACCACAGAGCCCAGCCAGCAGCTCGCAATTAAGCATCAGCCCGCCGATTCTGCGGTCCGAGAGAACGGGTGACATGCAATACACTGTAGATACTAGCCAGGAAGATATATACACGGCAGGTGAGTGGAAGCTGCTATCCCATGATCGAAATACATCAGATAAGAGTAGCGCATGCTAACAAGCCAACAAAGGGGAAGAATTTAGAATGGACAACGGTGGGCATGAAGAGTCATCGAATCCAGCTCACAGCCCAACCTATACAGGCAAGGCCATCTGGGGCCATCATGAGTTGTACGTGTTCAAAGGCCAAAATTCGTGCGGTTCCATTATGCTGATAATACGAATGACTCAGGGCATGCGCCAAGGAGACGGAAGAACAGCAGGGTCTAATTGATTCTACATGGAACAGAATAATTCCCGCTGGCGACGATTCCATTCTGCCTGAGCTTCATTGCGGGAATCTGGGGCCTACTGCTACTGCTACTAGCAAATTGACCGTACTCGATGTCGTCAATGTGGTGGAGCCAAAAAAACGACATGGCGTTCGCCGTGGCGATACCAGAACGCCGACTTCGACACTTGATATCGGCGCACAAACACGCCATCAATGCGTTACCCGTAGAATCCTGCCGCCGAATAGTCACCGTCGTCTTTGAACTTCACAATTGGCCAATGCCTTTTCGCAGCACACTGAGCAGCATGCGTGCGATGTCCCACGCCGGCGCCGGCGGCTATGGGACGGTGACCGCACGGCCAAGGCCGGTAGCGGTGCTTCAATGGGATGACGTTTTTGGACAGTCGACAGGCCAGGTTTACACGCAGTTTCGAGTCATACGAGCTATCCACAAGCATGTGCAAGAAACGGGGTGGTCTGAAAATGCCCTGTGAGGGCATGGTCGTCTGCGTCCCCATCGAGATTGATGAATACAGAGCTTGGACGCGAGGCGTAGCCCGCAGCGAGTCACTGGAAGCCCTGTGGGAGCATGGAATACTTGCGTCTGTTTCCGAACAATCTGCATCAAAGCCCTGGTGCCCGAAAGAAGTATTATTCAGCAACAGTCGCAACCGCAAGCGGCGTGCGGTGATGCTTGTTACTCATGAGGTATGATACTCTCCCTTCCTAGGTGTAGCACTTTCGGGGGATCTAAGTCGCAATTTCTGCAGTATATGCATCCAGACCTCCCGCCGGAAGAAGACGATCGATCCAACAGGGTCCCCTTCCAATTTGTGGTCTTGCTATACTTTTCTGGACGCATAAAGGAAGCAATACAGTCAGTCCAGGACATGAGGTCGAAACGGCCCACAGCTGGTGGTGCTGGTGCGACTGACGCTGGTGGTGCTAGACAGTTCGGCACGCCGCGCCGTTGAGTTTAGTAGAATACTGTGTTTATCGTTGTTGTCTTTTTGATTTCGCATATGTTTGTCTTTCCTAGTGTCCCCCAAACGCGAGGTCGTTTCGTCGAGCGTTGGAGCGGAACCGTTGTCGACAAGACTCGAGTGTAACCTTTCATCTATGACAAGCAGCCCGCACGCTGTTGAGCGAGCCCGGGTTCGGAAGTCGCGGGTGTGGTACACGGCTTGTCGGACAGCCCGTTGGATTTTCTGCGTCAGTTTATTTGTGCCGAAAGCTGTGATGGTGACGTGGCTGGCAATCAATGTCTCGTACTGGAGCCAAAAAAAAGTGAAACATTCAGGCAGCGACCATCCGAGACCCTGTCTTCTCCCGTCCCTTGTTCCTCTTGTCTGGCATTGCCAGTGGTTTCCAACCGATACTAGCTCTTTTTTACCACCTTTGTTACTTTATAGTGAATAAGAGATTTGATTTGACCATACACATTGAAGCAATGGCCAAGACACGCCCTGCGGACGTATTCCTCCTCAGCTGCCCCCGGACTCTGTCCAACCTGCTCGTCAAGCTTCTCTCCGAGCAGACTGGCTGGGAGCAATCGGGCTACCACCTACACGACGCATTCCAATACGGGCTGGATAACCTGACCGATCAGAAGGGCTTGGAGGAGCCTGCCGCCGAGGAAAGAGTGCAAGAGTACCTCGCGATGATGCGTGATGGATACCAGCAGCTGCTATCAGCGCGCGAGACTGCTCATGAAGCTGTACTATTTTCCCCAGGTCCCCGGGCCCCAAGTTTATCCAGCTGGAACTCTTGCTGACGAAAAGACCAACAGGGGCACTCGCTGTTCTTGAAGAGCCATATTGGGGAAATTGTCAACCCGTCGCCGTTTTTTGGCGGCATCAGCAGCAGCATCAATGCGCCGGCCTTCACCGCGCTGCAGCCGCAGGCCACGTCCTCGTCCCTCGCCCGGACCAACCCGACCATGCTCCCCGACAAAATTCTCTTGTCTTTTGTGCCAGTGTTTTTAATTCGCCACCCAGCCCTCGTGGTGGACTCGTACCATCGCGCCAAGGGGTTCTTGAGTGCGGCCAAGCTGCGTCAGAGCCAGGTCGCCCACTCGACGGGGTTGCAGCTCACAAGAGCCCTCTTTGAGTGGTACAGTACTGCTTCTACTGCTGCTGCTGAGGGAAAGGGACGGCCGATCCTCGTCGACGCGGATGATGTGCTGGAGGGCGACACGGTGCAGAGGCTGGCGAGGGCCGTCGGCATGGACCCTGACCAGATCTTGGGGAGGTGGGAGACCAGGTCGACAGACGAGCTGGAGCCGGGCAATAAGAGGTTCGTCACGGGCTTGTGGTGCTCGACGGGGATTGACAGGTCCAAGAGCTCCAAGGGTCTGAATCTAAAAGACAAGTTTGAGGCGTGGAATGAGCTGTACGGCGAAGAGGTGGGTAGAGCGCTGGCGGATCTGACGAGCAGGCACATGAGCGACTACGAGTGGCTCAAGAGCCGCAAGTTTTAGCAGGCTGGAAGTTTGACGATATCATTTGATCAGTCAAATATGGCAGTGCTGGTGCTCTTTTGTTGCCCTGTGAAAGTAATGGTAAAAACAATACTTTGTCAACCAGAGTGCTCGTCAAGCAGTGGCGGCAGACCTGGTGACCCGCCACCATTTCGGAAGGAGGGTACTTTCAAGTCAAATCAATTGATCACGGAATTGAAGAGATTAGAGCAGTGTAAGTATTAGAGCATTGGATGCCTTTGTTTCTATTCAAGACGCGGTATCCCTTTGGTTGGCAGGAGGCAGCAGGGGCATTCATCGCACTGATGATGAATGACGACAAGTACACCAACACTCAGGGTTATGGGCGTCATATTGAAGAGAGAGTTTGCATTGTTTTAGATTTCTGCTCCAATCTCGTTGGCAAAAAAAAACAATCGGACAATGGCCATGTTCCATCTCTCGACGGATTCAGGGTTGTTTACTGGCCCACACCGCTACAAGTTAATCCACCTTGCCATGACCCTCACAGGTGATGGGAACAGGTTCAATCCAGAAACAAGGGCACGGAACTATGCCCGCGATCAGAGCTGCGGCAAGCACACAGCGAAGGAATAGAGACGATTTCCTACTCGGTACAACTGTTACATCCAGCAAGGTGGGAGAGACAATGCAAGCCTGTGTGGAGCGGCCCGCTGACCAGTAAGTTTTTGCAC
>JARDXD010000527.1:0-19686 GCA_029218145.1 Aphanocladium album
GTTCCCCCCCCCCCCTTTTGTTTAGCGCATTGTATCCCCGGAAGGAGACCCAGAGCCTCGGAGAAAAGAGCAGGGATGTCAAAGCCCAACAACAAGAGATGCTACACAACTCAATCCAAGTGAGCCATGTGCCGTGGGCAGCACATGCCGGTTGGAGGGATGATGGAGGGGGAGGGGAGACAAGGAACCGCCGTGGTGGTTCACTAAAGTGGCGATTGTGGTCACTAACGTGCCGCTAACAGCAACTGTTTGGCAAGAGTCTCCACGCGAGAGGGGAGAAGCGAGGGCTATACTGGCCAAGTGAGCGTGTTGCGCTGTCGTGGATATTGACCTTGGCCATGATCCGATGCCACGCCCTGCCTATTCAAAGAACAATTCGACGTCTTTTTTCTTGAACTTGTCTCCTGCCAAATAGTACACATTGTTCTCGTTCTCTTTCTTTCAAAATTTTGACATGACCCCTGCTCCTGTCAGTCACGTCTCACGTCCGGGCTCAGACTCTGGGCGGAAGCCCGTGCTCTGCATCTGCCGTACAGATATCATGCCCTTGACCTTATTCGCTCCTTCGATTGCGTTTTCCCGAGCATATTGATTCACCTGATGTGAAGGCTGCCCGACAGGTCACGGACAGGGCCAAGAGAAAACTGGCTCACACAGAAAGAAAGAAAGAAAGAAAAAAGGGTCGCAACGCGGCAACACCGCGCTATCACTTTGCACACAGCTGACTTACAGGGAGGGCACTTTTTGCTTTTTTGTTATATATAAGTTTCGCCAGCCGTTTTGTGAATGTGTGTGGCAGTCGGCTCACATTCCTATTACATCACACGCATTTGCTTTTTGCTCTTCGCAATGTCTTTAATTTTTTATTATCGCCGAATCACCGTCAGATTCGCGGGCTCGCATCGACCACCAAGCAACGAGCTGAACAAGGGAGACAGACAATCGTCCCGACTCTCTGGCTCATGTCTCTCCCCCGTGCCGTGCTGCCCAAAAAATTTCGGCTCTCAATCTGCCCAAATCGGACAATTTGGAATGGAAGAAAGAAGACCCCTCTCCAAACACTCTAGACGTTCCCGCTGTGCCGCCTCCGGGTTGCAAACCCCCTGTTTCCGCTTTAGGTCAACAGCATGCAATGTGACGGCGGCGCAACGTCCATGCACTTATTGAGTACGACGCCACACCTAGCCGGCACATTATGTGTTTGTATGGAATCCATTTATTGAGTATATACACAGGCCCTTTGAGACTCTAATTAAAGCCTACCATAGACGGGCTTGACACGGATGAGCGTCTCCGCACTACCAACTATGCATTAGTTTGCTGTCACTGCATGAAGCATCATGCAGCAGGAAACACAGCAAAAAGCAACGAAACTGAATTGCGCTGCCAACTCCATAAACGCCAAAATGTGACAAGTCAAACACACAAATCAAGAGACAAAAATAACAAGCCGGCAGCACTCTATCCTGTAGAAAGGCCTGTACGACGAGAGAAAAGAGAAATCTTCGTCTATGCCTGCTTGGCCGCCCAATCCTTCCACTTCTTGTATTCATCGTAGTTGAGCGACCGCTTCTTGCCCTGGTACCTGGTCACCTTGAGCTCGAGCTCCGTCCACCGCGAGCGGCTGCCAGTCCAGCCCGCCTTGCGCACCAGGCTGAAGAGAGTCTCGTCCTTTGTCCAGCCCTGCTCCGACGCAATGTCGGGCAGGTACGTGGAGCCGTAGCGGCGGCCCTTGTCGTGAAACGACAGCCGGATGCCGTGCGTGCCAATGTCCCAGTCGCGGGCGTCGGCCGCCTCCTCAAAGTCCGTCAGCAGCGTCACGGCCACCTGCAGGCCCGGCAGCTCCCGCTTGGCGACGGGCGGGAAGCGCGTGTCCTGCAGCGCCGAGATGAGCGCGTACTCGGGCAGGCCCTCGGCGAGCGGCTGGCTCTCAAACGTGCCGATGCAGCCGCGCAGCGATACGCCGTCCTCCTCGTCGTCGACGTCGGGGTCCTCGATCGTATTCCAGGTGACAAAGAGCGGCGCCGAGGAGACGGTCGCGGGCGTCAGGGACGAGGCTGACGTGGCGGGCGTCGAGGCGCCGATGGACGTTGTCGACGAGGAGGACGCCGAGACGGAATCGCTGTCTGCCGTCGTCGTCCCAGCTACACGCTGCAGGGCGGGGTCCTTGGGCGAAAAGACGGACGGCGAGGCCGTGGAGCTGTTGTAGACGGCCCAGGATGCTCGCAGCTCATCTAGGGACAGGGGTTTGGTGTTGTTGAGAGCGGCATCGAGCGCCTCGAAGCAGAGGAGGCAGTGTTCCACGGTTGCCATGTTTGCTGTCCAGCTTGACAAGGCTCACACAAAAACGAAAGACGAGGAAAGTTTGTGTCTTGACGAGAATTGCAGGGAAAAGAGGCTCTCGACCGTGATATAGCAAAGGTCGCCGAGCTTCTTCCGCCCAGGCTTGGTGCAGGAGAGGAAGCAAGCATCGGCCCAGGCGGGGAGAAGAGGGGAACAAAAGGCAGCACGAGGATGTCACCAGTCCCGATGGGCTCCACCTTGATGATGAACCCCGCGATGCATGCAGCTCATGACCAGTAACTGGGCTGGAAAATAACGCCTTAAAATGCCGCTAGTAGTGAACTGGTGGATTGATTCGCGAGTCTAATCCACGGCGGTTCAAGCTGTGTCGGGTCTGGTAGAGGGGCCCAGCTATGAGCTTAATGCTCTTGGTGCTGTTGCTTGGCGCACTGTACTTGTCACCACGACAAGACTTTCTCTAACTTGCGAATTCTCCAGCATGAATTGTATGTACAGTAAGCATGGAACCCCGTCAAACCTCGCAAGAATAATGACAAACTTGACTTCACATTCCGTCACAAGTCACTGCGCCACGGCCAGCGTCATAACCACCAAATAGAATGCTGCCGATCAAAGCGATGCTGATACCAACAACCCTGACATAAAACTTGCGAGGTGCCAATATATACACATTTTCTGCGATGACCAGGCATTCAAGGAAGAAATTTCAAATCTTCTTCATCCGTACCTTTCGCCCCGTCCCAACCCCAGCTCGCCGCGCCGTCCGTCGTCCAGGCTCATCAGGTGAAGCACGCCTGCGTTTCACAATCGCCCCAGGGGCTGCTTCACGTCCGACATCCACGCAAGCTCATGGCCAAAACCAGCCAAGTCTCGAAACACGCACGTCTCCATGGGGCTCCATCATCCCAAGCAATCTCATCTATACTCTGTTAAAATAAAAATAGGGGAACAGATGCCAAGCCACATCTTTATCTGGCAGCCGAGACCGTGTACTCGCAAGCCTATATACCCACGCGCCTGCAAGCATGATACTTGGTGGCGGAGGTGAAACTTGATTGGCATACAAGGGCTGGTTTGAGGTTTCTATGGTTTGAATGCCGGATAGCCCAAGTTTTCTGCCCATCTCGAGTACCGGCTGCTGTGGTCTGGTCTCGACATCAGCCGATTTTTTTCAAGGTCTACTCTGTCGTCCTGGTATCGGGACCTGGACACATGGCGACGGCTAGCCCAGGTTCCGAGCCGCAGATCCGGTCCCAACCTGTTGCGCTTGCACGCTTCTAGCATCTTTTGTAGGCCTCCTGCATAAACGCGCGACGTGCACAGATGTAGAATATAATAAGTCGCCGCCCAGGTATACCTCTCACTTTCCCGTCCTCTATTCCTTTTGCTTCATTTCAAGTCATCTTTCATTTGTTCTTCGATTCTTCTCAATCCTTTTGAACAACTTTTACTTATTCGTTTTTAACCTTTCAAAATGCAATTCACTACCATTACCTTCTTTGCTCTCGTTGCCAGCGTCATGGCCAACCCTATTGGTGAGCCACCGTCCGTGGGCTTCGATGCCCGGAGGAGCCAGTTGCAGGCAAGGCAATCTTACTGACAATTGACAAACTTGATAGCTCCCCGCCAGCAATCCGCCGAGGCCAACGAGGTCACCGTCGAGGCACCCGCCATGACCGACGCGAACGGCAATATTGTTCCATTTGACGCCGAGACTGTGGCCCAGCCCAACCTCGCCGCTGGTCTGTAAACGCCAGCACAATACTACTAGGGCTGGAAAGTTGGCGGAGAGGCTCGTGTTGTTGATCAACACAGATAAAATAGAGTTGAGTTGAACTAAGTCTTGCCAAAATAAGGCTTTTTTAGACAAACTCGTTGAATCAGTGAGATCCTCTGCTGCATCTAGTCATTTCTTCGAATAGCTCTTATAGGACAAATTGCAAGAGACAGAAGAATTCATGCATAAACGTTGTCTTTGTCAAACTGCGACTCAGCAGTCTCTGCTGCCATTGCTTCTCGGCTAATTTTCCCGCCTTGAAAGTCTTCTAGTGGAATCATGGCACTCACACTGAGTTCCTACCCCAGCAAAACTCGAACGGCTGGTAACTTGAAGAGTTCATCTCCATTTATACATAGTCCCAGCGCCAGGGTACGCCCAATCCAATGCTTTGTAACCTGTCACACAGTCAACGGGAGAGATTTGAACGTCGGATTTCTGTCTAGCGACCACTTAAATATGGATTGCCAAAAGAACGCTAGAGCCAAATGACTAACGACACTGACAGAGATACCTTGTCCTTCAGTATAGTAGCTTAGTAGCGCTATTAGAAAAATTTCAGCTTGCAAAACAGGTAGTCTTGGAAAAGGTTGTGGTGCAAGAGAAATGAGCTGCTGCGTGCCGATTACACTGTGCCTCGGGAATATACCAGATCCGATCGTAAAATTAAATTTTACTAAACTCAGATGAAAACTTGCCGTGTTTAGTGTAAATGACTAGATGTGGCGATTGTGTTCAGTGTAGCGTTTGTGAATTGTCATCAGATGGCATCCCCGCGAAACACGTACCCTACACCTACGAAACGTATGCGGAAGCTACGGCAAACGAGTAGGCATCAGCTTTTCCATACATAGGCATGATATTATGGAGTGCTCTTTTTAATCGTCCCTGTTAATCCTGTTTTAGCTCTTACCGCTCGCCATTGGAGCGATATTTCTTTGCCGAACGCTTATGCCACTCGAGCCATTATTAACGTACTGGCTGCCATGGGGTAACGACGCAGCGAAACTAGGGTGGTGCTAAAGGTCAAAATTGTAGCTTTTCATATATGGCAGAATCTATTTTAAGCAGCACCGAAAAATGCTGCAGTACTATGCTTTTATCATGCAGAGAGGAAGCCATTTAGGTAATTCCGTCAATCGACCGCCGAACTATAAGCCAAGACCTTTGCAGCGCAGCAAACTCCGATCGCACCCCACTGCTGTTAATAATAAAGGGTAACATCGGCTTCCCAAAAATAGTATTCCTCTGCATGCAAAATTAGAGATTGTCGACAACTCTTACTACAAGCCGTTGATCCCTGCCCCATAAGGCATACCATTACTTCCAACAGACCCGCGCAGTTGGCTGCAGGGCTGGCCAAGACCACCAGCCTCCACGTTGGTGGCAGAGCTCCCAAAAGGTTAATTTTCACTGGACGCTAAATATAGGGGGTCATGTATGACTGAGCGAGCCTAAACCTCTCCGCACCGCAAGCCAACCCTGGTCAGGCAGGAACAGGCGGTGGGCGCTTATGACACAACGAGCCTGGAGCTCCAGTCAGCCTCGGCGGGTCGCTGAAATGTCACCAAAAAGAGCTCACTCAAGCGAGCCTGGGAATGAAACAGAGGGCAGCTAATCCCATGAACTTGTTGGAATAATCAAACGAGTTTATTTCTTTAACTTGGGATTTGCGATGGTGTACTGACAAGCTACACAGCTCTTTTTGTAGTTTCCTGATGTAGAAAGCAGATCAATGTAACCTCACCTTTTACATTACCAAACATTCGGGCCACAGAGAAACAAATCTGCCATGGCGTCACATTAGCGTGCACCGTTCACCCCAGGCTCAGCCGCTCAGCCCCGTCTCGTCCGACATTCACTGCTGTTTTGGACACATCCACGACCCATAGTGCTAAGCCTCATGGCCAACTACCGCATAAGCACCACACCGGGGTGCTAGGAGCTCTCCCGCGTGGGTTGTAAGGCTGCCAAGTGGCTCTGCAGGAAATTGTTTGCTGTTATTGGGTGTCAAAATGGCGTTTTTGGCGTGTTTTGCCCCGGTGCTCGTGAAAAGAGGGAGATGGGTCATGTCCGTCTGCCTGTTCCGTTAAAAGGCTTTAACCCGCTGGGTCCGACGCACCTGGCGATGTCGTGCAAGTATTTCTACAACTTCGAGCTGGTTGTCTTATAGATCATCTATAGTCAGATTTCCATCTAGCAAGAAGTCAACCTCCAAAGCGGCGTTTGCAGAAATGGCCCTCCACAAAGCACAGTCGCAGTTTGCGCGGGCGCAATGGCGGATCAAGCTTCTTGCACCGATCTGGGTGTCTCAGCTCCTGTTAACCATGAGCATGATGGGTCTCTTTGCATGGCGATTTGGGAACACAATGCGACATCACGACGAGAAAATCAAAGCGGGAAAGACCCCTACGATAGAATATGCGTACGTGAGGCATGGCTCGAATGACTACATACCGCATGCTGACTTGATACTAGATGGGAGGTGACGAATATCGTAATGTCTCTTGTCGCCTCATTATGCACCTTTGTCGATATTGCCCGATATTATACCGAGTCACTTACGCCATGGACGATGCTTTTTACGCACATCATCAAAGCCACTTGTGCCTTTGCGATTCTCGCTCTCGATATTGCCGTGTACATTATTCTTAGCGAGGAAAAGTACTCCCTTATCGGGATCGGCTTGGACGGCCTCCTCATGTAAGTTGAAGTTCTGAAGGATGTTTCATTTCCATGTCGAAGCCTATCCAGACTAATTTGAATCGTCAGCCTACTGACGGGTGCCATGGCTACCTACGCCATCCTCGCCTACCGTCGTCTCTCTGCGTACGACGACTACGCACACCCAGCGAACGTCAAAGGCTACGGCTTCAGCGACTACTCGAATTCGAACAATGCAGCATACCTGTCGGCAAACCGGAATTCTCTCAAGTCGGGTAGACTGAGCATTGGGTCAATAAACGAGCCCCTCAACATGGATGTGCTGGACACAACACCGTATCATCACCAGCGGGATACGCAATTCGACGAATATATGGCCAAACGCAACTCGTTCAACGCGCCGCGCGACACATTATCGGGCGGTGCAGACTTTGTACGCAGTCCCCAGCTATACTCTCCCCCAGGCGGATCACCCAAGGGTCTGTCACCACAGAGCCGCTCGCCCGACCCGTCTCTCGCGACTGGCCAAGTCAAAGCTCTGCAGCGGGGCCCGACGATACCTAGGGCGACCAGCTGGGCAAGCGATCACGTTCTTGTCGCGGTTCCCGAAGAGGAGCCTGAAATGGAGGGTGCGAACCCAGATGAGGTATCGCTGCTGAGCCCAGACAGCAACGAGATGCCTGGCCCTGACGGTCCAAGAGTGGCCCAGGAAGCGGATATACCCGAGCCCAAGTGGAAATGATTGGGGTGGTTTTGTTTTACTTATTTTAGATGGCGTTCTTGTTCCATGGTCAGGATCCGCTTGTGAGAAAGCAAGCATCGGCGTTTTGGAAACGGATGACGTGAATGCTTATACCAGCCATTTTCTTCACCATCCTGAATACATTGTTTAAAGAAAAATGCCAGTCAGACCCTTAAAATGTAAGACAATGTGTTCATCTGGCACTGCCAATCATCAAGTTCACGGCAACAGCCGTCCCTCCCGAGCCAAATTAGCAGTGGGCGCACGTGACCCGCAGCCCACGGCAACGGAACCAGCCAGCCAAGTGGGACACTAATGGTGGACAGGCGGGCGGCCACTGAATTGTTGCGATGGTATGGATCGCGAGGGACAACAAACCGAGCAGTTCTTTCTTGAGTACCCTTTTACGCCGTTTGTCCTCTTTCGCCAGCGTATTCGCCTTGATTCACGGTTATCATCAGCTCTCCGAGCTATATCCTCTTCAATTTGACCTCTTTTCCTTTCCAAAGCTCGTTACGCCCCAATCTCCAACGCTACTGTCGTCAAGTCCCCCTCCACCCCTCCACTCCGCGCGGGCAGCCCCTCCTTGACCGCTTCACACGACAACCGACACTACAGAACGAGGGGGAGGAACGCGAACTCATGAGCGAATTGCCTCGCGGGGTGACCTTTGGCAGAATCTGGGCTCTCACGATCGAAACGACCACACATCCCTCGCGCCGCAACCTACACATAAGCACCTTGCCAGAGGGCTGCTCTAGCACACCGCCACAATGAGCCGTACCTTGCCTGCGCGGCAAGCCGAAGAGCTGTTCGTGCATGACCAGACCCCCCCAGTTGGGCATTAATGGGGCTTCCATCTTGCTAACCAACATGTCTTGAGTCTAGGCACAAGTCCATCATAGCCTACCTCTCGGCCAATAGCCTACAAAGCAGCGCGACAGCTCTCCGCGAGGAGCTGTCGCTTGGCGAAGATGTATACGACCCGGCCACAGCCAAGAAATACGAGTCGCTGCTGGAGAAGAAGTGGACAAGTATTGTGCGATTACAAAAAAAGGTATGCAGCTCGCGAAGAGGTCCCGCATTCGCACCGAAGATGCTAACCGGGGATAAGATCATGGAGCTAGAAACGAGAAACGCACAACTACAATCTGAGCTCGACAATGCCACACCAACATCGATTTCGAAGCGAAATACCGATCCCGCGTCATGGCTACCTCGAGCGCCCGCACGACACAGCATGGAGGGACACCGTGAACCAGTAAACTGTGTGGCATTTCACCCTAAATTTACGTCACTCGCATCCGGATCAGACGACTGCACAATCAAGATTTGGGATTGGGAGCTTGGCGAAGCAGAGCAGACTATCAAAGGCCACACCAGAGCTGTATTGGATCTCGACTACGGCGGCCCTAAAACAGCCATTCTCTTGGCATCTTGCAGTTCTGATTTAACAATCAAGCTCTGGGATCCTGCGGACGGCTATAAAAATATTCGCACACTCTCTGGTCATGATCATAGTGTTAGTGCCGTCCGGTTTATTCCGTCTGGATCTGCCGGCGTATTCTCATCAGGCAACATGCTGGTCAGCGCCAGTGGCGACAAGACACTCAAAATTTGGGATTCAACAACAGGATACTGCGTAAAGACGCTGTCGGGACACGCTGATTGGGTCAGAGATGTCTGTCCCTCACTGGATGGCAACTATCTTATCTCAACAAGTGCGGACCACATGGGGAGGTTATGGGATCTCACTCTTCCTAACCCGGAGACCAAGGCCACGATGATTGGCCACGAACACGTTGTACAGTGCTGTGCTTTCGCGCCGCCATCTGCCTATCAGCACCTAGCCGCGATCGCTGGCCTGAAGAAACCACCACCCCTGACGAGCCCTGCGGAATTCATTGCGACTGGCTCTCGAGACAAGACCATTCGTCTGTGGGACTCGAGAGGAACATGTCTGAAAGTTCTCATTGGACACGACAACTGGATCAACGCGCTTGTATTCCACCCTAGCGGCAAATACTTGCTTTCCGCCGCCGACGACAAATCCATACGGTGCTGGGATCTTGCGCAAGAAGCCAAATGCGTCAAGACGCTGACAGAAGCCCACGACCACTTTGTCAAGTGCCTGCGATGGGCCCCTAGCATCATCAAGGACGCTCCCGCGACGAATGGTGGTTCAGTTGGCCACACCGAGACCGACAGTAGCGCCGTCAAGAAGCTGGAAGTTGACAATGCGCAGATTCGCTGCGTCATTGCCACTGGCGGCGTTGACCAGTTTGTTCGAGTGTGGGCCAACTAGACAATTTGCATAGCCTAATTATTTATGATGACGATGGACGAGACAAAGACACGGACACAAAACGGAAGTCCCAAGAAAACATAGGACTTGGGAAAGTTGGCATTGAATGACGGCAAGAAAAAAACGAAGGCAACAAAGACATGGGGGAAGAGAAAAGGTACAGATGCAAGGCACTTTTTGGGTTCATATTTTGCCGAGATATTCTCACGCTTAGACATGGGTGTTAGTTTGAATGGGATAATAAGGAAGTTGTGCATCGTTTTTGCACACTGTTAAAGGACATATTCGCTGCATCCGTAAGA
This sequence comes from Aphanocladium album, assembly GCA_029218145.1. Lineage (NCBI taxonomy): Eukaryota > Fungi > Ascomycota > Sordariomycetes > Hypocreales > Aphanocladium > Aphanocladium album. Next base: position 10,095 of record JARDXD010000527.1, read on the forward strand.
TGAGGACTTCGCACAGGTGTGTACAATGTTTTGGCCTGCCCAGACAGTCGACCAACCTCCGTGGCCGAGTTTGTCGACAACTTCATATCGATTGTGCATCCTGTCGCCAATTAAAACAGGATGAAAGCCCCCAGGCCGGTACTTTTCAAGAGGCTCTATCCCGGCAACAAAGCCATGATTCACCACCGTGTGCGAATTTCGTCTCGGGGGTAGACTCTGTCATGCTGGTGGGAGGACTGGCCGACCCAGGCGCACAATGCGCGCTCTCAGCGACGCACGGGAGACACGTTGAAAAGCCCTCTGAAGAAACACCATGCCCCTGGAAGCATCTGGTCTTGTTGCTCCAATCTCAGACAAATCAATCTTGTTTTACTTGCCGCGCCTCGTGCCAGCTGAAAGAAGATAGATCACAGCACGTGATGAGGCCTGAGGTTTGGGTAGAGATGATTCGGACCATGACCTCAGCTACGGCGTCTAAGTTTTGCTGCCTCTGCACAACGTTAATCTAAATGAGAGAAGATGGAATTTGGTTGTTGTTTCTGCGTAGTGATATAAACAGCGCTCCATTTGATGCATTATATGAGGCCTTTGTATAGTCTGTATAATGTGGTATGGTAGTTTTGTTATGTACGCGCCCTAGACTTATACGCTGCTGATCCCCTCTATTTGTAGACGACGCATCGGAGTGTAAGCCGGGTCGAGGACCGCGACCCTTGCGGCCAAAAAGGTCTAGATTATGGTACTCATGCAAGTTCTCACATACTGCCAGAAACCCCGCACCAGACCATCGCAATATTGGACGATCCAGTCGGGCTGAGCTCGGGATGTGTGGCACTGAGGCGTCTCCTGCGGCTACCCCACAGTACTGAGCCGTTGCAGCTACGATGAGGGGTCGATGCAATGTAAATAAAGTCGGGTACTCGGCTGGCGCCGCCTCTAGCTAGCGATTGCTAATTTATACCATTCCTATTTGTGATTCTCTACTACCCGTCAAAGATAGCATCCAAGATTCAGTTGCCTGAAAACCACATCCTTCAACATGGGCACCAACATGGACGAGTTTAGCACTTTTGACCTGGGCGACTTTACCCTCTCCTCAGGCGAGGTTATCCCCAACGCCTACCTGGCCTACAAGACGTACGGCGACAAGGCCAACCCGGCCATTGTCTACCCGAGCTGGTTCAGCGGCCTCATCTCGGACAACGAGTGGCTCATTGGCGAGGACATGGCCCTGAACCCGAAAAAGTACTTCATCATCGTGCCGGCCATGATTGGCAACGGCCAGTCCGTCAGCCCGTCCAACACGCGCGAGCGCCGCGCGGGCGCCAAGTTTCCCGACGTCACCGTCGAGGACAACGTCACGGCGCAGCACCGCCTCGTCACCGTCGGGCTCGGCGTCGCGCACGCGCGCATGGTGCTCGGCTGGAGCATGGGCGCGGGCCACACGTACCAGTGGCTGACGCAGTATCCCGACTTTGCGGACCTGGGCGTGCCGTTTTGCGGCAGCGCGCGCACGTCCATCCACAACCAAGTCTTTCTGGAGGGTGTCAAGAGCGCGGTGCTGGCGGCCAAGAAGGGCGCGAGCGCGGGCAGCGCCAACGGCGAGGTGGCGCAAAAGGAGGCAAAAGACGGCGGCGGCGGCGGGTACGCGCAGTGGACGGACGAGGAGCGCGAGGCGGGCATGAAGGCGCTGGGGAGGGTATATGCGGGTTGGGGCTTCAGTCAGCAGTTTTACAGGGAGAAGCTGTACGAGACCAAGATGGGGTTCAAGGATCTGGAAGACTTCATGGTCAACTTTTGGGAGAAGTGGGCTCTGGCCAAGGGTGAGTTTTGGTCATGGCGTGCGGCTGTAAATGCGGATGGGGGCGGCTAACTTGACTAAATAGATCCTGAAAACATGCTGCATATGCTGCATACTTGGCAGGCGGCGGATTGCTCGGACCAGAAGCCTTACGACAAGGACTTTGAAAAGGCCATGGCCAGCATCAAGGCCAAGACTCTCGTCCTGCCCGGTAAAACGGATCTTTACTTCCCACCAGAGGATTCCGAGTACGAGGTCAAGTGCATGAGCGAGGGCAAGGGAAAGTGCATTCCTTTCCCGTCCATCTGGGGACACTGGTGAGTCAAAGTTTCGTCGAACATGCAAGCATGAACGCTAATTGGTGTAGGGCTGGCGGTCCGGGTACCAACCCGGTGGACGTCAAGTGGCTGGATGACAAGCTCAAAGCGTTCCTCCACGACGAGTCTTGGTAATTATCACGTCAGCAATAAACGAAATTCAGTGTGCAAAAATGTACAGATTGACTATATACATCAGCCAGGTCTTGCTTTCCTGACTAGTCATGAGTATGTATTAAATGATATTATGTCTTGTCGTAATCACATTATGTTGCTGGCGCATTTGCGTGTTCTTCGCGCGTTTCGCGCTCTGTGTGTTCTTGTGTCGGTAAAGGTGAAGCTGGCGTTTCTGTTGTCGATCTTCTGGGTGCCGAGTAAGTCGGTGCCGCCTCGGCATACGGCGGCGGCTCATCAATGCCATCAAATCCATGCGTTGGCAGGCCGGGATAAGGAGGCTTGGCAATATCAGACAGCGCGTGCGTGGCGTTGCTTCTACCCGCGACAGGTTCCTCTGCCGCGGCGGGACGTTGTGCGTCCGTGCTCGTCTGGCGGGCAACGGCGGCAGCATCAGAGGAACCAGCCTCTGCAGCAGCCGCTGGCGTTCCAGTTCCTTGCCCCGTCTCAAGCGCTGGGCCGTCTCTTTCGTCAGTAGAGTGATTAGGAGTGCGCTCCTGAGTGGAGGTCCTCGCGACGGCGAAGGCTTGAGACTCTTCCTGCTCCTTGGCAATTTCGCGTTTCTCTCGCTTGCGACGCATGCGGAAGCAGCATATGCAGCAGCCCAGAATGGAGAGGAAAATGACAATGGGTACCGCGATGACAGCAGCAAAGACGCCGGTCGCAAGACGATTGGTACGAGGCGAATCGTCGAACGCAACTCTTCCGTGAACAACTGCCATCTCACCTGGTACCCAAGAAGGGATCCAGGACTCAACGTTGGGCACAGCAGGCGGTTGCGGTGTGAGCGTTGGGACATCGCTATTCTGCCAGGTTACGGTCAATGGCTGTTCAATCTGAAGGGTACCATCGCCGTGAAATGTGAAGATGCTGGTGTCTGTTATGTTGGTTACTGTGAGTGTTGTGACGCCTTGTCGAAGGCTGCGGGTGCAAGAGTGTGAATAAGGGTTGCCAGCAGAGTATGTATCAACATACATGCTGAAGCCACTAGTTTGTGTTTGTTAAACCAATTTCTTTCTAGACATAAATGAGCGCGTGTATCAACCTACCTAGGACAGCACAATGCACTCATTTCGTTCGGGGACTGCCATACCACTGGATATGGTGTATTCGCCGCAGAGCCATCTCCCGTAGGTGTATATATAGATGTAGTATAATTGCCGGTGGCGGGGATAATGCTGTAGTATGTCCACCCAGTCGGGCAGACACCCGGGCTATACGTGGCATGGAATGCTTCAGAGGGCCAGCATGAGGGGCGGAACGCTTCCGAGAGCCTCAACCGAAACATGGTATCGGGCGGCAGCAGTTCTGGGGGATTGTTGGCCCCCCATACTTCCATGTAAGCGCCATTGAAGTCGGGGCAGCCCGAGGGCATGGAGAATGCGGTCGTCATGGCTGCGATCGCATTTTGCGCATCGGATGCGGTCGTCGATGTTGTCGGCTCGCCTGGGGAGGCCGCGCCCGTGGCCGTCGGGGTAGCCATCTTTTCGCGTGCGCTCTCCGTGCCTCCTTGGCTGGAGGCAGGAACAATGGCGATTACAGTTCGGGCGTCGGGCGATGATGGTGGTTGTGGAAGCAAAGAAAGAGGGTGAAGAAAAATCGAGTCACACCAGGACCAAGATGGATAGCGATGCAAACGCGACCCGCCAGCCGACGGTCCACAGCGCTGGAGACGTTGGACAGGGCTGAACAAAAGTGCGGGATGTGGCTGCCGCTAGCAGGTAACCTTCTTTCGAACTATGAAATGGATGAGTTTCTGGATACTTTTCTGTATAGCGAGAGTTAATTGTGGCCCATGCTGAGTTGTGATTGCTGAAACGAGGGGAAAGATTTCTCGGCTGTTGTCAAGTCCTGGGCGCTACTCATTCGGCCTCAGTAGGCACGGGAGAATCAGTGGGCAGTGCTTTGGCGCTAATTCGACTAGGCGGCGAAGCCAGGCTGTGCTGTGGAGTGTGGTTGGAGCAGCGAGTTCAGCCCAAGACTATTTGTATTGCCTGCTGACAGGCGCGACAGGGTATAGAAATAGTAGAGGAGAAATTACCCCAGCCAATGGGCTGTCGCGTGCGAGTGGTGGGAAATGGGTATAGAGGTAGAAATTGGTATATAAACAGGGTATCTAGGAATAATATATATAAAGCTGCGTCGCATAGCTCAGAAGACTCGTAATTGCTTGAGGTATCCAAAAGAAATAAATTGTGAGACAAAAGACGAAACCGTTAGCGCAAGGCCAGCAGGATCGCGCCGCCAACCAGAGACAGCAGAGGACCAACGGCTCGGACAGCCACAGCCGCGCTCTTCTTCTCGGCGTAGTTGCCCGTGTTGGGAGCCAGCGGTGCTGTTGCCAGGACTCGTTCGCCGCTGGGATAGCGAATGTTGTACACGGGCGAGCCCTTGAGCGTGTCGGGGAGACCCAGTTGGTGCGGGCAGGTCGCCTGGTTCTGCGCGGGCCAGTCCAGCGTGCACTCCTCGTCGTGGCCGAGGGTGCAGATGGGGTCGAGGACGTTGTAGAGGACGTAGTTCTTGGCGACCCAGCTGTCCTTCTTCCCGAGGCAGTCGGAGAGGTAGTTCATGCTGTTGGCGGCGCTGAGCGGCAGCTTGCTGCCCTTTGTGTGGATGAGGTCCTCGCACTTGGATGGGTCGACGGCCCGGGCCTGCATCTCGACGGCGCCGCCGGCGACGGGCTTGTCGGTGGCCGACTTGCCGGTGTAGAGGTAGTTCCAAGCGTCGTAGCTGACGTCGTGCGCGCCGCCCGACTGGTCGATGCGGAGCAGGTAGACCTGGCGATCCTCGTAGCTCAGCGAGACGCAGATGTTGTCGCAGGTGACGGTGTCGGGCCAGTAGGCGACGCGATCGGTGTTGACCTTGCAGCCGAGAACGCCAATTGAGGACGAGTAGCTATCGTGGGGGGTCGCCCAGACCTTTGTGCTCGCGGTAGCGGCGGCGGCGGCGACGGCGTTGGCGAGGAGCGCGGTCGCGACAGAGATGGTTGAGGGCATCGTGACACAACGGGTGGGTGTCTTACTCTGAGGGGTGCAAGGAGCGTGGATTTCGAGCAAAGGGAACGTGAGATTTCGTCGCAACAAGATGCAATTCGAAAAAAGGAGTGACTGGCCGTGCCGCTGCAACGGCTCTAACGGTTACTAGAGGGCATTCAGAAGGCGGCGCAACAACAAAGGACAGAGATTTCGCATCGTCGCAAGCGCTCGACACCGTCTCACCAGAAAACGACTCGCGCAAAAAAGGGCGGGCAAACGAGAAATCGTCCAATTTGCCCGGCATGGGCTTGGGCGAATCGGGATTAGCGTCTGTCAGGGTCCTTTGGGTGCCTGAATTTGCCAAGTCAATTGGATCACAGCGGGTTTACAGTGGGCTTGACAGGCGAAACACCCCGAGGCTGCTACAGGTTAGCATTGTCGCAGTGTAGATGGTCATGATGCCAGCATTCTGTCAATTCAAGTTGGCCTATTGTGCATGCTTGTATCGTTGTTGGATGCTTTTGTATTATTCTTATAACTGAGAGCAAGGTGGAGAATCAGGCCGACTTCTCCGAGGTATTAGTCTCCGCGGCCATGGCACCCTCTACAGTGACGCTTGGATAGCAACATACCTAAGCAAGTACCACGTAGTGTAACCTCGAGCCCCCTGCGTCCAAGAGGCCCGTTCAGTATCTAACCTGCATCTTCATCGCCAAAGAACAGCGTACGGTCTTCACACACTGGCTCCTATTCCATCAGACACAGAAGCAATGCCTGGGGATCAAGGAAAAACGACAAGGATATCATCCAGCAATCTTCAAGGACGAGACTCTGGTTGTCGCATGTGCCTCGTGAAGGAGTCCAGGCAACCTAACCCCTCGACAATCACCAGTCTCTTTCCCTTTTCCTAAACAAGCATGCATTGGCCCACCAACTCACTCGCTAATGGATTTCCCTGATATTTATCTATTTTGATTTCTCATACGAGATACGCTCTGCCGTACGGGAGATGCATAGCATCAGCAAACACACCAGGGCTCCCCGCTTTGACCGCCATGACCGCAGCCAACATGATCATCTAGCTCTACGCGATGCGACCAATGACAGCGTCAATCCTCCACCCAGGGGTTTTAGTGTTACCCGATGCAGGAAAGAGAGAGTCAAGTGCTGCCGACGCACACCCAACGCCGATACCCACCGCCACTCTGCATCACGTTCCCCCTCATTGGGCTGCAGTCACCAATCACCCATGCGCTGGACCAAGCACACGGCTGCTGAAGACCCTGAGCTTTCGCCCAGTTGAATTCCTTTACGTACCATTGCATGTTGCAGGTAAAAGGATCAGCGCAAATGTCTCCCCCTGGGGTTGTGCGATTCCTCAGACAACCGGTAGCTGTACGATTTAGACTTTGGCTGAGTCGTGTCCACTGGCGGTCGCAAAGCCCTCAGCATGGCAACTCTTCCCATCTCAACATTTGCTGTATGGCAGCATGAAAATGAGTCAAAATCAAAGGAGTGACGAAAAAGGAAAGAACTGAAAAAGAAACGAAACGCGGTTCACCAATGGTGAATCGGTTTCAAGGATACCTTGTCCGGCGACTCGCAGGGCTTCCTGTTCGTCTGCACGTGGGGAACGAAAACTTAAATGCCTTGCCAACCCAATGGTGAGTTTCACATTGCACATTTATTCGTCTATCCCCTGCGCTGGCGAATACGGTAAAAAGGCATCTCGGAGGGCGAGGCGGACTATGTTTCCTCCCTAAACCCTGCATACGCACATCGCAATGCCTGTCCTCATGGAATTGTTTATGCTATGCCCTATAGCAAATGGACTTCCGCTGGCAGGGAACAGCAAACTTATTGGGAGGCCTAGTTGAGAACGCAATAGCGTTGTCCGCATAGACTTTAGCTTCGGATTAAAATTCCCTTGTGCAGATGAAAAGTGTCGCTAATAACTAATTTACGAGGGCACAATTTTAATGCAAGCTGCTAGGAGCAACTCTCTCTGTTTGAGACGAGCCTACAGCGGTCAAGATGAGTATTTATCGACACACATCAACAACGACCGATTTTCATGCATTATAAGATTCGACGTGCTGGATAGGCCACCACTCTCGACGTGGCATCTCAAGTAGGGCAAAGAAAGCTCGGGCGCCAGCTGTGCCGAGCTCCGCCCATTCACTCGTTGCGCTTCTCGCATACATGGCCTGAGACGAAACGCAAAGACAGCAATGAGCGGGATGCGACCCTGTATATTGTACGTGCCAAGTACGTGCGCACGGAGCCAAGGGGGGAGGGAGGCCGTCTGCATTTCCGCTGTCGCTTGTTTGTATAAGTAGTTGGTCGATGCCGTCCGGCGGCGTTTTGGTCTGAAGTCTGGATTTTGATTCTGCAGTCACTCCTTACCTCTACGTTCCAAGTCTTTCCACCCCCTTATCCTCACACATCCATCGCAAACGATGGCGACCCGTTCGCTCGCGGCCGCCGCCCTTCTGGCCACCTGCGTCTACGCCAACGCCGCCGATAATGGCGTCCCCGGCGTGCCTCTGCCTCCCGGCTACAAGCGTGCCATCTTCTACGACGACTTTTCCAACAATGGCTCGCTAGACCTCTCGAAGTGGAAGTACGACCTAGGCACACAGTACCCCGGCGGGCCCGCGAACTGGGGCACCGGCGAGGTGCAGTCGTACACGGACTCGCCCGACAACATCTACATCACGCGAGAGAACACGCTTCGCATCATCCCGCTCAACGACGGCCAGGGCTGGACCTCGGCCCGCATCGAGACCACCGCGGACTGGGACTATGGCGCTGCTGTCGGCCAGCAGATCCGCGTCGAGGCCAAGATCAAGCTCGGAAAAGCCGCAGCCTCCGAGCAATGGGGCATCTGGCCGGCTTTTTGGTCGCTTGGCACCCCGTACCGCGACAACTACAACAACTGGCCCTCGATTGGCGAGGTCGACTTCTTCGAGAGCGCCCACGGCCAGTCGCACGTCTGGCAGTCCCTGCACTGCGGTCCTTCCCCCTCCGGCGGCCCCTGCAACGAGCCCACGGGACTCTTCCAGGAGGCCAACGACGACATTTACAACCGTGACGACTGGAACATCTTCTCTTGGGAGCTCAATCGCCTCCACGGCAACTCCTGGCTCGGCCCCGAGGAGAGTATGACCTGGTCCGTCAACGACAAGCCGCTCTTCACCGTCAAGCAGTCCGACGTCGGTGCCGCCAACGTCTGGAGCCAGCTCGTCGACAAGAAAAAGTTCCTCATCCTCAACGTTGCCGTCGGCGGTAGCTTTGCCAACGCCAAGGCTGGCTTTGCTACCCCGACTGAGCAGACTCTTGGTGGTCTCGGCGCTGCCATGGACGTCGACTACGTCGGCGTCTACGAGACCTGGTAAGAGATGTCCAGCAAAATGACAGCCTTACCGTATGTTCTGTTATGACGAATAGCGCCACTTGTTTTTTGTTTGGCTTTTATTACGACTTCGCCAGCACGCAGCCTGGCGCCCCGTGCGTGGGTCCTGGAAGACTTACATCTCCTTCTTGTCTATAATTTTTTTTTCTTGGAAATCTGCACCATCTACGACTTGACGCGTGTTTTCTTGCAAGCACTTGTTTTTTACGACACTATTCACCTGTAGGCTTTGCCACTCAAATAAATTACATTGAAAAAGAAGGGGTTGCACTCAAGACACAAATTGTCAAAAGAGCAAATAAGAATGTATAAATTATGTTTTCTCCAAGCCGTTTGATTACATTAACCCAATAACCATGATATGTCCAGTTGACCATATACGCTCTATACGAATAATGAAAAAGTAGACTACCCTTTTCTGCCCAACGTCATCCCTCTTTACAGGATGAGAGCAGCCATGACGGCAGCGACGGCGGCAAGGCCAGAGACGCGGAAGATCTCCGAAGCGGCACCGGTCACGACGGGGGGAGTAGTAGGCTTGCCGGTAGGAACGGTGTTGCCGCAGGTAGCGCAGGGCTTGGACACGGTGCTCATGCCGCCGGTGGGGTGAGGGCAGTTGGCACCGCCAGGGCAGCTACCGCCAGCAGGGCTGGTGGGCTTAGGGCCGGCGCTGGTGGCCTGAGGAGGGCAGTTGGGAGCTCCGGGGCACTGGGCACCGCCGGTGGGCTTGTTCTCGCCCGGGGTGGGCTTGCCGTTGCCGGGGCAGTTGGGGCCAGGGCACTGGTTGCCGCCGGTGGGCTTGGTGCACTCGGGACCGGGGCAGACGGGAAGGGGCGAGCCGGGCTGCTCAGGCTTGCCGGGAACGCCGGGGCAGTTGGGGCCGCCGGGGCACTGGTTGCTGCCGCCGGTG